>NFMD01001152.1:578893-593998 GCA_002173435.1 Phalacrocorax pelagicus
CCCCCCCCCCCCCCCCCCCCCCTTTTTTTTTTTCCAAAGCTTTGAAATAATCTTGGGCTTTTTATATATTTCAGGCAGTTTCTAGATTTTGCTAGCAGGGGGTAAATAGGAAGAACAAAATTTTGCTCTTTGATGCATATGCAAACTGGGTCAAAGAAGATACTCAGGTAAATCCAGAAATGCGATTTATTCTTTAATTCACCCACTATTTTCTGAAATGTTCCCCTACCAGAGGCAGAGCAGCAGCGGGTGGCAGGTCACAGCACAAGAGCTGTGGGGATACGGAAGCAACAAGCACTGCCATCGCTCAAGCCATCAAAAGCCAGCTAAAGGGTATCCCTGCTTCCTCTCCATCTGCCTCATTTTCTAAGATATTATTTATTACCCATTTCTGATGGTTTCCCACTTTTTTTATAAACACAGTTTTAAAGTGCCTGTCTTGCCATTAGAAAGGGTTATGGCTATTTCAAAGACAGTGAACTGAAAAACAGAGAGCCCATGGGAAGTATTCAATGAAAAAAAAACCTACTACGACCAGGATATAGCCTGGGTTGTGAGTAGGGACCCCAAAATTACAGGCTGGAGCTGGGGTTCCCCATTCCTTTGGGGACATTTTCTTTTGGGAGAAATTCCACCACATTTGGACCAAAGGTAGCATCAGCCCTATTTGCCTTGGTACCCCAGAGCTGGGGTTTGATCTTGGGGACCCCGGGCATCTTATTTGTCTGGTCCCAAAAGCCAATATGGAGCCCCTTGGGGCCTAAAAGTGTGCAAAGCCATGAGGGAACTGGTGAGAAATAAAGGAAATCCTAATATTTTTAAGAGTGTGTCTGGGGTCTGTTACGAGGAAATATGGAAAAAATTAAAACAGGCTGGCAAAGCTTTGCCCAAACTGCAGTACCACAGAGGGGACAACCAGGGGGGATGGTGAAAGGGATACCTGAGCTGAGTGTGGTTTCAAATTAACTCCATGAGTGTGTAAACAATCTGAGAACCAAGCAGAAAGAGGCATTGCTGAAGGGGTAAGAAATAATATGATAAAAAAATTCAAACATCAAACAAAAATACCTAGTCAGCAACGTTTATATGAAGGCATCCGATGACAGTGCTTGGCAGAGCTGGCTTCTCTGGCATCCTGCTAACGTGCTGGGTCTCCGCATTCTTCTCCCATGCTTCACCACAGAAGTGCAGGGAAGTGCCTTGTAGCCTTTTTCCACAGCTGAAAAACCGAGGTGCAGAACTCGGCAGTGCCAGGAGCAGCAGAGGTGTGATGGGCCGCGCCCCTGCCCGCCATCCCTCCACCCATCTCACACGAGGGACTGTTTCCACCACTCCCCATGTGGAAGGGTGACACGGGAAGGGTTGCAAGGGTGCCCGTGGACCACGCTGCCCAACAGCTCAGCAAGAAGGCCATTCCCCCATTCCCCCCAAAACAGCTGATAAGGGTGACATATCCTGACCATCCCCCAGATGTGCTGAGTGTCCCTTCATGTCCTGAACCACGGGGGAGTTAAGCTAAGTAAAATCTGCTGCATCCACCAGCGAAAAAATGCGCTGCTCAGGAGGAGCAGACAAAATACCACAGCCAAGAGCTTAGGAATGCATTTTAAACTGCAGTGTCTAGGAAAAAGGGCTGTAAAACTAACAGAGCTAACCCGTATTATGCCCGTGGATGGTATGAGCCTGGAGGTCCAGAATTTATTCCCAAACTTCTTTTATTTGCAATTTGACCTCTCCATCCATTTCTCATTTAAATATATATCACTTTAATAGCCTGAGCTTGGTAAAAGTTTCCATTGCTTAAATATTATTCTCTACTTACAGCATAACACTGCTTTTTTGCTCTTAAAAAAAAAAAAAAATAAAATAAAAATCACTGCATTCCTCTCTTTTTTCTGTTTTGTCTTTGCCAAGGGTACTCCGGCAGCTCTTGCGCTCTTGTGCAAGAGCTCTCTCCCCTCCCACAGCTGCGCATTGCGATGATGTTGGTGGTTTGCACTTAACTGACATTGTCTGCGTGTGAGCAAACAGAAGCAGACACGACCGCCCCTCTAACAAACTCCTACAAACTGATCTATTATCAACGGCAGGGGCCTGCTGTATCGCTGGCGGGCACAGTAATTAATTTCCATGCATATCATTGCCAGGATCGCTTACTGATCCAGGGAGCAAGATCAGAGATGTCACACCATAAATTGAGTCAGAGCCTTCACCTCTGTGTTCAGCGTGCAATTTTACACGCGCTTGACAAAGTAACAAACAGGGGGTAAAAAAGGCAGCGGTTCCCCAGGGTGATGGACGGGGGGAATTGGCCCAATAAATTGTTCCCTGTAAAAAGCAATGTTTTCCTCATTAAAAGGCAGTGAATTCTCTATTGCTTTTCATTAGTTGTGGCCTTGCTAGACGTGAGGTTTAATTGGCAGTGTGTTTACAGGACGCCGGCCCCAGAGGTGAAGGAGACAAAGAGGCTGAAAAGAGATTCTTATTTATTAAGGAGAGGTGACAGGCAGCCACTTAATAAGTTTTTGTGTGGGTCCTGGAAGAAGTTGCACCATGAAAAATGGCTGTGCAGGTGTAACCCCTTCTGTGCCATTTCTTCATCCATTTTTACCATCAGAATTTAAAGTCTTCATCCTTCCCCTTCTTGCAAGGATATTAAAATAAACAATATATTTTAAAAAATAATAATATCATTATAAAAATAAACTTACATTCATTTTAAAGGCCCTGGTTGACCGCTCTGCTCTCGGATTCATATTCTTTTTAAATACTGAAGCATCTTCCTCTTGCATGGTGCTAGTAAGAAAGGGTATATTGGGATTGCCCCCCTGCCTTTTATTCACAGGAGGGTACAGATGCAGGGTCAGTCCCTCTGCACCCCGATAAAGTGGGAAAAGCCCAGGGAAATGGAAAAATATCCCTGTGCAGAAGGATGGGCCTTTTGCAGCTGTCCTCTATGGGCAGCAGCATCTGCAAAAAGGACCCCAGCACCCAGCAGTGGCACAAAACAAGCCATATTAAAAAAAAAATCACATATAGGAGTGCAAGAATTTAATTAACTCAGAAAATGCAAAAAGCAAGGTGCTTTCTAAAAGAAGAAAGGCATGAAGAGGAGCGGATCTCCCCGTTGACGTCCTGCAGAAGTGGTTTTAGCTACAGATCCGAGCTGAATGGAAGAAAAAGGCTATGACTTGGTGAACAATGTTATCTGTAACACTTTTCCCACCAAAAAAGTACATCCATCCTTAAAAACTATACATAAAGCAAAGAAAATGCACCTTTTTGCAAATCTGACTGCCTACTTGTAAAAATACAACACTAGAATGTTGTAGTGATTAAACATGACAGAAAAAGAAATTAAAGTGCTACAAGTTCTTGAAAAAAACAGAAGACCAGAGCATCTTTCTGTCTAAAGGAGCTTGAATGCTACAGTTCATCTCAATTTAGCAACCAGAGAAACTCCTAAGTTTAACATAAAGTGTGTTTTGAATCCCATCACCCGTCACCCAAGATGTTTTCGTCTTGCCTCTTAACAAGCATATGCAGAAGTGCATCTTCTTCCATGCTTTGAATTATGTCCCTCCAAAAAAAGGATTTATCAGGGTCTGCCTGAGAGCTTGTAGATGAAGAGCATCACATAAATCGTTTCACTCTGTTAACATGGGTCTTTCCTTCGGATCGTTGGATAGGACATGAAATGAGGTGGATGGGACAAGAAATGAGGTGGAAGGGCTGGATCAGCCGTACAGACTCTGTTGTGCTGGCAAATCCCTCTTGTAGAGCAATTTGGGGTTCCCTCCCTTGGGTAACAATTGGAGGGGCTCAGTTTCTGGGTGCTACCTAAGGTTGTGGGTGCTTTATGTAACTTAGGGAAACAAACTGCAAATAAGAGTTCCAAACAATATTGCAAATCAATGCGCCAATACTTATCCACATATTATATTTGTCTCCAATCAACATGTTTAAGAGCAATATGGCCATCCTGGCACTCCGCAGCTTGTTGTGCTTACAAGAAATACTGGTGGAATGGGAGCCTTAAAATTAAGTAGCATGGAGTGTCCAGTAATTAATTTGATTTTTACATTCATTCTTTATTTAATGCAACTTTAAAACTACGTCATAAGCTGGAATTGAGCAGTGTAGCATGAAAATGAACTGGCCAGGTTCCAAGTGAGGGAGGAATTAGTATAATGTTAAATGTTGAGGATTGCCCTCATCACTGAGCTTGAGAGGGGGGCATGTGATGGAGGGAGAGACCATCCGTGTGCCTATCACCATACACTGAGGGATCATAGCACAGTGCTGTGCCATGCAAAAAGACCATCTCTGCTCCAATCACAACAGAAGAAAGGGGAGAGAAAGAAGCAAAGACCAAGGCCTGGACTGCATCTTGGGAGGACACTGGTGTCTGGGTGGGAAGGCTGGAGCACTGAGTTTGGGTTCATGCTCTGGGGACTATCACACCTGCACTTTGCTCTTCATGCTTGTGTTGCATTTGTGCCTCCATGAGTTGCTGTAATGGTCCCATTCTCCAGGATCAAATTGTTTAAACTATATTTGAGGGGAATTCCTATAGCAGCTGCAATGACTCGTTTCCTCCTCTAATCCCTGTATTCACAGTCTTTCCCTTTGCTCCATCCTGTACATTCAGGTGAGTTGACCCAATAGTAGCATCGCTCCGGTGATTGCCATCATCTTACAGTTGTTTTGGCAGTACAACTTCTTCATGCTGAAGTTTGGAAGTTGAGGGTCTGGTTTGCCAGGTAGCAATGCAAAAAAATCCAGAAAATCTGGACCTTCAGAGTTATTTTCCATCCACAGAAATTCAGGCTACACAGCAGCCAAATATTTCTTACCCTTCATGCTTTTCTATATCAGCTTACATACCAGTTCCCTAGACAACCTGTGAAACTTCACCACCACCTAAGACTATCTGGATGAAGTTCTGCAATGGTCAGGAAAATTCATTTTCTGAGTTCAATGGGATGGCTGCCATCTCCCCAAGCTCAAACCACATCTCCACAACATTTTTCTCCTGTCTTTTCCATTTCTCTTTCAAGGAAGTGTAGTAAGAAGAGACTAAATGATGGGAAAACTCAGTCTGGGTCTGAGCAGAAAATATATAAAAACTTAAACTGCTGTACTTGGGTAAAAAGCAGCCTGAGGAAAACTGACAGAATCATATACTGTCAGCGGTGATTGGCACATTGGACAAAGCAACCCAAGCATTTTTTGAGGGACATATTTCTGCTGTTTCTAGGAAAAAAAACCAAACCAAACTCAATTCAGGATGCATTTCTGCCCCTAAACGGAGATTTTGGGGCTTGAAGGAAATGAAAAACCACTCTGCACTACAATAACTGAGCAAGGAACTTAGGTACACCCAAATTCAAACCTGAGGAATTTTTGCTAAATTATGCCATCATGGTATCTCTACTTGGTGGCAATGAAAGCAATGGCTGGGAAGGAGGGCTGGATCTGTGCAAAACTATCCTCGGGGGTTATCACCTGCAGCCTTCAAACCATCAGTCCCAGCCTTGGTTCAGTCATGGAAAGGGATGCAGCAAAAATGTTTATCGTTCACAGATGTCATCCCCCAAGAAAGACGTGATGGCTCATGATCATGTGCAGGCTAAGGAGCTGGAGGGTTTAGGGATGCCCATGCTCAGGCCTCCACCCCGACAACATAGGAGACAAATATTTCTGCAAGAAAAACAAAAGTTACAACAACAACATTTTAGCAATTGCTCCTAGAGTTTTTGTTGGCTCTTTAAGATAACTCTACATGATCAGTTCCTAGTTCTCTGATACCTTGTGTGTCCCTGCTCTGCATCTTCCTATGGTATTGTCTTCTCCATGTCTTACCAGATGTGAATGTCTCCTGGGCAGGATTTGGTCTGGTCATTGTGACTGCTGTTTGCTGGTAGAGCACCTGGTCCCGAGAAGTCAGGTGCTGTCAGATTCAGAGCCAAGATGTTAATGCACCACTCTTGGATACTCTCTGGTGTGTTGGTTCATGAACACCCCCATTTTCAGGCTCTGGTCCCTCTGCCTTGGTGTTATCCCCACACAGCAGACCATCAATGGGCTGCCTCCTGCTGCCTAGCTGGCATTTGGGATTGCGCCTGTCCACCACTGATGCCTCTGCCACAGCCAAACCCAAGGGTCAAGGATGAATGAACATTGCACTTGGTGGTGAGTCTGTCCTGGCTGGCAGGGTTGGCTCATTTGCCCCATGCCTCATGGCTGGCCTGGCAGGTCTGAGGGCTGTGTTTCCCTCTCCTCTTGCTGGGCACTACTAGGATGACTACTGGGCTGCTCCCCAGCACAGGTGTCCTTCCTTGCTCACTTACCCCTAAGGAAGCCTTGCTTCTGCATTTCTTGTGATCAAACATGGGAGCTACACAGCCCTGCAGTGACATCCCCTCTGTCTTGTCCTACCTTCCTTCACTAACACTGCTTCTTCACTCCTTGATTACATTAAATTCCTGGCCTTAAATTTCAGACTTTCAGCTGCTTTTGACCTTTCAAAGCACTGCGGTGTAACACGGACAGATTTAATGGCACAAGCTCTTGCGAAGGCGTTCCTACATACGGCATTGCAAAGAGACCGTGCGTTGAGTCCCAGCCCAGCAGGAGATGACCTGTGGATGGGAAAGCCTAGGATCTAACCGTGCGCAGTCTGGTTGTGTGCCAGGAAGCCCCAGCACAAGCATGCACCTGCTGGCCACATGTCTATGGTTATCCACGACAAGCCTAACCCCCACGATTACAGTCCCGTTGCCAACCCCGCTCACACTGAGGCCAGCAGCAGCACATCTCTGCTGTTCGGTCCCAGCCGTTGCGTTTCCTACTCCAATTTGTAAGAATAAAACCTTAAGGTATTGAGTACATAAAACGGGCCTCACAAACCATTACTGCAGCATGCCCAACTTTTATGCAGGCTTTTTCTGTAGCTTGTATGCATACTGAATGGCCGTTAATGTTAATGTTAATGTTAATGTTAATGTTAATGGCTGTTACACTCCAAGAGCAGTAGCAAAGGCCCTGAGGAATGGCAACCTTTATAGCACTGCCGCTTTCTTTACAAAGCATGTCCTGGCTTAAGGTTACCTAAAACTCTTCAGACTTCTCTAATTGCAGCCAGTGGGTTTCAAAGCCAACAGGAAAATCATTCATCGTCAGATGGGCAATGTTTATATTATTTCACTGTCTCAAAGTCTGATACACACTGTAGTAAGTAACAGATAGTGAAGTGGAAACCTGGCACCTGAAAATCTACCAGCCATTGAGATAATTTCTTGTGGAACCCCTGACTGACATCTTGTGGACCTTTCTTCTGGACACCTGGATGTGTACTTAAAAAGAGTCTTTCATGGTTTTCTTGAATAACTAGAGTGTTTTCTCCCAGCAACAACACAGTTGCTTATTGTTGGCTGACACATGGGAGCCAAATCAAATACATGACAGCCCCAGCGCTGGATGCATGTGGCAGAGGTGACAGCACAGGAAATGCTTTTCCAAGTTATTTCTCCCAACACAAGGGACTGGTTATCTTCGCCCCATTCTTGCCTGCTGCCCAATGTTTGTTACACTGCTTGGGTGAGCTGTTCTCCAGATATTGTCACTGATTTTAAGTTTGACCTAATGGAGTGATAGAGGAGAGCAGGATGGTTCCTGGGGCTGCAATTGAGCCCCATCGCTGGTGTCTTTGCAAAAAAGCTGACTCTGCTTCAGAGCAGCTTTCCAGCAGAACGTGGCTCCACAGCACACCCAGACATCACCTCACAAAACATCCCAGGGCTGCACCCAGCCTGAATGAACGAAAGCAAGGCCCACCAGCATCATAGAGATCCTCCACTTCCCCTTTTATTTCTGTTTATTCATGAGATGTTCATTAACTGAATTAGATGCAAAGCAAAGGTACTGTTGCCTGTGCATGGCCCTACCTGCCTGGTGTGTACACCAGCGGTGTACATCAGTGTTTTCCTTGGGAGAGCTTAATAATCCAAATGAAAGTCTGTATTTACAGCTGGGGAAGAGGGAATAGCTGTCATCGCCCATGGCCACCCAAGCACAGCCGGGACGGTGCCGATGAGAAGTTGCTGCTGCCTCCAAGCTCAGCTGTGCCTGAGGGTTGCAGAGGAGCACAGAAAGTCCCACCATAGGCTTGAGGGGGAAATAAAGAGGTCCTTTTTATAGCCAAAGGGACTCCACCAAGGACAGCCCAGATCTGGTGCAGTGGGATGGGACGAGGGAGGTCAGGGTTGGCTGCAGGCTCCATCCCGGGGCTTTGCCAAGGACATCTCCTTTGTGGCTAATCGCGGTGAATGGAGTTTAAACTTTTCCATGCCAAAAGGAGAATATCCTGTGCTAAATAGTAAGATGATAAGGGATTCCTTGGCATCCACAGAAAGGCCTATTTTTTTTCCCTTTAAAACCAAAAGCAAGAACTACCTGGGTTTTGTTGTTCTTTTTTATTCCCCCTCCCCCATCTCTGCATACATCCATTAACATTTAAGGACAATTTTTTAACAAAAGTTTTAACACAACAAGCACTAGGATGGCTCCACACTGCCACCAGTAATGAAAGTCAGGCTTGCCAGCCAGGACGGCAGTTTAACCCCTTGGTCACACCTCACCTTTTAATTCCCTTTGAATAGGCCTGATACAGTTTTGATGGAAAATGCACCCAGTGCATGGTTCAGAAGGCTACAGAATTGAGAGCTATTAAATACTAAAAAGACAAGGTGAGAAACAATTTGCAAAATCTCCTCTTTTTATAGACTGCAGCTATTGAGAAAAATTGAGTAAATTCCCCAGCTACCAAGACTGCAGTCTGTTTCAAGATTCCATCAATTTTTTACGGTACAATCAATATTTATGAATCCCCAAAGAAATGTTGCAAAGAGAAACATGGTGAAACATTTTCCATGCAGTGGCAAAGATGTAACACGGGGACCTAAATAACTTTTAAAATAATCTCAATGACAATCAAAGTGCCTTACATAGCCAATATGGTTTAATGTCAGTGTTTATATTAGCTCTCTTCTAAAGAATAGATGGAAAAGGGAAAAAAAGTAAGGCAAATGTTTGCAGTTTAATCTCTCCTAAAGAAGACATTTGGCAATAATAAGTATTCTGTAATTTGGTGCTTAAAAATTCAAAGGAAGTATTATATTGAAAGTTCTTTGATTTTTTTTATGCATTAAAAATATTCACCATCATGCAAGCAATGGATTTTTCAGTCAGCTGGAAAAAAAAAAAAGATTTCTATAAAAACTAGGCAAACAAATCCACATTCCTTTAATGGCTACTTTAGGTTTAATATCTAAACTTATTTAAATAACTCTGAACCCTCCTGCTGAGAAATATTGAAAGTAATGGATTCCTTTGTGTGTAATCTCCATTTACATGTAGAGTTTAATTTCCCTCTGGGCTGAACCTGTGTAAAACTTGCCTTGAAATGTCCCTCTGTAAAATCACAATGTTTAGGGGGATGCTTTTTATTTTATTTAAAATTTATTTTGCGCATTAAAAGCAAACAGCCAACTCACCTATGAGCTGCCAAAACAGTGACTGGGGTATGAAGTAGAAAATCAGTGATCATGAGAAAGGTCATTCTGCACCCCAGGTGCCCCAAACTCCACCCAAAAGCAAGCTCAGCCCTGCTGTGCTCATCACACCAGCAAGACAGGTCTCTCTGGTGATGCCGGTACCTCCAATCCCCCTGTGTAGTGGAAGCAGGATGAAGAGTTTTGCTACGACTTTTCTCCAAGGAAGTCAGACAGACTTTGCTTTATGGGTGGAGCGATTATAAATGGTAAGCTTCTCCCTTGATATTTGGATATCCTTTGGCTCCTTCCCTCGTCTCACTCTTGCCCACCTGGTGCCATGCAAATTTTAGCTGCAAATGGTCTATCATACACATTTTTATTTGATTGCCATCACCTCTCTCATTTTTCTTTTTCTTAGGTTTTTATTTTTTTCTTTTTAACTCAGAGGAGACAATGCTAGGAGAGATCCCTGTTAATGAAACAGTAACTTAAAGCATTTAATTACCTAAAACAAGGTCTTATCTTCAATGCAAATATTTTATTTTTAAACATTAGTGAGGGCTAAAGAAGTAAGGAAATATGACGAACTTGCAGAGCACTTTCAGTGAGGCTTATTTCCCCAAATTAATCAGGCAAGTTGCAGTCCCAGCTATTTATAAGTCTAGTTAAGTGTTGCTCCCTTGCGAGGTGTCTTTTCTTTTTTCTCCCCTCCCATACTTACTGAGGTGTCTCAGTAATTCAGCCTCTTACCTAGATATCTCATCTGGGGGAACCTTGGTGGGAATATCTGATATCTGATCTGTTTCTATATTTAATGGCATATTTCATCATGGGGAAATATTTCATTGAAACCTCTCCCCTGAAATTGTGGGTTTTTTAACAGTGAGCTGCATTGAAAATAAAAACATTTTAAAAAAATGTTTTTGTTGGAAAGCATTTTAAAAAATTATTCTCTTCTTCCAGGAGGATTAAGCAGGATCTGCCATAGGGAGAGGGTGGAGCAGCAGGAAAAAGGGCTCGTCCTCAGAAAACTTCGGAATGTTATTTAATTTTATTAAAAAAAAACCAAAACCAACACCTCTGAAATAAAGGTACCTGAGGAACAGGGATGAGAGGAAACATCCACAGCAGGGTGACCCATGGACACTGCACCCTGCACCATGACAGTGATGGGGACACCCCAGCCATCTGCACCCTCTTCTGATAAACATCAGGAAGAGGTAAAAAATCAAATGCTCTTCAGCCCCACACTGCTCTCCAGTTTATAAAACATATCTTTTTTAAAATGCCACCCCTGCTGGGACAAAAAAAGAAACCCAATAATACTGCAGACTGGTTTTGTAACAGAAGCCCCTCTCTCCATCCAGGGGTGATTTAGCCAATGTTTAATGAGTTTACAACATTACATATCTCTTTATCTTTTAATCCATTTAATCAATAAAATTTTGAACAAAAAAAAAAGGCAAAACAACAACAACAAAAAATAATGCCCCCAATTTGTGTTTTGTTTGACTGCGAGTAATATTCATGTCTGCATGAGGATGGCATGTAATTAACATGTCATAATCAAAATGACTAAGTTTGACACATTATAATCACTGCATGGAGATTATAGCATAGCCACAGGCGATCTGCACAGCCTATCTTAATATCATTTGCATAATGAAAGCATGGTGGCAGTAATAGCTTTTTTCTCTTGTTATCATAATTTCACCCAGGGCTGCAAAGGGCTTTGGTACTGTCAGATGTTGCCTGTTAAAAGTCATTGCGAGTTGAAGACGCCAGTCCAAGTGACCTAAGTATTTCCATGCGAGCAATCGCTGCGTGGCTGCAGAAAATACAATGGGCTGGGTTTTTTCCCTGTGATTTCCCAGAAAATACGCACATATCCTTCATTTCAGGGTCCTAATGGAGGACCTGTTTCTTACCTGCACAACTGGACTGCATTTTTGAGCAACCCCCATGTTACCCATGCATTGGGAATGACGGGGCACACGGACACAGCACCTTCCCCAAAACATCCACAGAGGGTGGACTGATGGTGATGTTCCAGCCTGGCCCCAGCACCCCCACAGAGGATGCTGGTGATACTGGTCGCTCTTAGCCACCCACCTGGAACAGAGGGACCACATTGAAGGAGCTCATCTGGCTCAGGCCACTGGCTGCAGCTCTCCAGAGTGACCCTGGGCTGGAATGCGGTTGCTCACCCTCAACGGAGAGCAGCACGTACCCTGGTGACCTGTACGGTGAGCCAGTAGTCACTGCTGCAATCTCCTTAGCTGGTTCTCACCTGGGGCTGACATCAGCACTGCTTGCAAAATCAGAGAAATGTCTGCAAACTCTGGGGAAGGGACAAAAATAAAGGCTGAGAATTCACACCAGGTCTCACAGAGCCACTCAGACCAATGCCCTGTCCCCCCGAAGCCGAACGGAGAGCCATGCGGTACGAAGGGCTGGTGAGGAGCAACCTGCTGTCCCTGTGCGTGCAAAATGGGTGGCACGGTGCAGGGGGCTGTTTTTTAAACAACAGTCATGTTTTTTGACTCAAGTGGCTGCAGACCACATCTTGGCACCTCAAAGGGTCCCAACGTGGGAAGGGAATATCACAGCAGCTCCCAAACTCTTTCCATCCCCAGAACCATAGAACAGTTTGAGTTGGAAGGGACCTAAAGGCCATCCAGTCCAACCCCCCTGCAGTGAGCAGGGACATCTTCAACTCAATCAGGTTGCTCAGATCCCCGTCCAGCCTGGCCTTGAGTGTGTCCTTGAATGGACAACCTGGGCCAGCTAATGGCCACAATGCCTTTCCTGCCTTGCCAAACCAAACTCCTAAGGACAAATACCCAACACAGGGGTGCATCTGAGCTGGACCTTGATCTGGATGCGCACCTGGTGCTTCCAGTTTTATCATTGCTCTAAGTAACGCTTGTAGAGTTTGTTATTTTTTTCAGGACTTCACTCGTACCAGTAATTCCACATTTTGTAACTCACAATATCAGGCTTTTCTATCATTTCTATATTGTTCCAGCCAGTATACAGTCCAATCACATCAACACACAATAATCCTCCGGCAGACATTACAGCATTAAGAATTACAAATTTATCTTATAGTAAAGAGCATTGCAGCAGCTTGTGTAACATAAACCTATATAATCCTCTCAGATACACTCAGGAAAGTTCCTGCAGAATTTGGAAAAGACCAGAGCTGACAAACTAAGTTATTTGTGCAGTGTCCTAGTGGCTGGGTAAGACAGTGTCATATATACAGAATTATCTAAAATTATTTTAGCATGGTGTGCTTAAATGATTATGTTAAGTTAGGTTTTGGTAATAGGCTCAAGTTGCTTGCTGGGATCCTAGCAGAGATATTACTTGGGGTCTTTTTATTTAAGTAGAATTTTATCATATCCATGTACAAAGAACAAATGTGCTTTTTGACGTAATTTTTAAATTGCAAAGGTATCTGTTAAAAGATCAGCAGTTTTCCCTAATCTGAAATTACCCAACCAGATGTACAGGTCTGTCCGTACTAAATCTATCTGTCCTTTAAAATACCAGCCCTGAGTATTCACCCAGCTAAAAAGAGAGGACATGCAACATTTCCTAAACACTAAGAGAAATTACGTAATTTCAGAATCAGCAAAGTAAATTACAAAATAAAGTGTCTTTCCTGGAAAAATCTGCCACCAGCTCCTTTCCCAGTATCCGGTTTGTGTGATCAGTTTGGGCTGTTTACCACCTTCCACTTCATATACCAGCGGCTGCAACGTTGCCCCATGATTTCTGATGCCCATTCCGGTGCCTGAGGGCTCTGTGGGTTCATGTCAAAGCAGCAGGACCCAGGTAAAGCCCTGTTTTTTCTGTGTAAATCATACAGCTGCCTGCAGTAGCTCTCATGGGACAATAGTGAGATGCACAAGAGCTCCTGCCTGTCCCCAGACTTGCAGCCCCTTGATGTCTACAAGGAATATATATTTCATGGTGGTCGAGTGTCCACAAGGCATCATCCCAGCTCATTAGGTGNTAGACTTGCAGCCCCTTGATGTCTACAAGGAATATATATTTCATGGTGGTTGAGTGTCCACAAGGCATCATCCCAGCTCATTAGGTGGACACCCCAAACTAGAGCTTTCCGAGCTGACAATCCAGGAACAAAACAGCCTTCAGGAGTGAATAAGGCACCTTCTAAAACAACGAGGGTCCTTCCAGAATAGGCCCCGTGGGCAGCTTGGTGACACACCTGGGGGATTTCAGGCTACTATAATCCAAAACTGCTCCTGCTCCAGTTGTGGCCACCTCATGGAGACTTCAGAACTAGTTCTTAAAGCGTAAAGACCCTCAAAACTGTACCCCATCTCATGGACCCCCATGTCAAACCTACAGTGTCCTACAAAGGCCACGGCTTTTTTCCAAATACAGTGTCTTCTGAATGGTAGAAATACCAATTCTCATGTCAATCTCATGTTTGTCAGTGACATCTAACACAGAGAAATGCCAGCCTATGTCTAGCATCCTGGTAATTTCTATGCTACTTCCAGCATATTTCTACCCTACTGATGTCTGGGACCTTTACTCGTAGATTATAAAGTATTTTTCTTTTCCATAAAGGGACCAAGGAGTCATTTCCAGCCTAATTCATAATCTCTTCTTGTAGCTGACTCAGTGACTATGCCCCAACTGGTATTATTTATATGACAAAAGCACCCAGAGATCCTGACTGAATTGCATTCAACTCCAAAGCCCTGTCTCATAAGAGGGAATTCATCCTCCAGGAAATTGGTATTTTAAACCAACAAAGCCTTGAGATGGAAAGCAGCTGAGCCAAGCTCATAGGCTGGTATTAAAGCAAGAACCAGGACCTGGACTTGACAGGATGCTATCAGGCATCTGGGCCATACCCTATCCTTGTTAGCCAGTCTGTTGTAGAAAAGTCAGGGAAAAGTGCCGTGCTGCCTCTGCAGTTAGGCTCACCCCAGTCCTCTGCTGAAAATACTGGCCTGTTTTCCTTTCTGGGTTGTCCCTTTCCCATACCCCATGGACACCAGTAGGCTATCGGGGACCAGCACCTCGCAACGCGCATCCCATGCTGAACGCATCGGGGTTTCACCGAGGAGGATGCCTGGACTCTGAAACGCCCTCGCAGGGCTGAGACACGGTGATTGAGGGTCTCCCCACCGGTTTGGCCTCTCGCGACAGAAACAGCGGTGTGCTGTGCTCCCTCCCCGGGCGGCCGCCTACTGCTATCGTTGCAACGGCTTCTTAAATTCACGTTCTTAAGCAGGACTGAAGTTAAAGCCCATCTCGCTGTCATAATTCCAGTAGTTCATGTGTCTTCTAATCACATGTTTTATGGTTAGCAAAAATGCCCCATGGGAGCTGATTAAAGGTTTATGAGAACCAAGAAAATCTGATAGGATTTGGTTTGAATCCGACCAGTTTTTTAAGTTTCCTATCCATAAGCTTTTAAGTACTTACAAGCCATTATTTCTGTCTTTGATGCAGCGGGGTGGTTGTTTTTCCTTTTTATTTTTCCTTTTTTTTTTTTTTT
>NFMD01001152.1:594016-612130 GCA_002173435.1 Phalacrocorax pelagicus
CTTTTTTTTTTTTTTTTCCCCCAGAGGAAGGGGGGAAAAAGCAACATAAATCTCAGAGCAGAGATTTTAAAAAATGATTATCAGATTTGGGTAAGATTTATCTTCCTCTTTAAAAAAAGCTTTTCACAATCAAAATATAAATGCATTAGCACAAAAGCAGCCTAAACTCAAATTCAGAAAGATACAGCCCTCTGATATGGGGCTTCTTTAGCAGAAAGCACCTGGAACATGAAAGCAGCTTAACCCTTTGCCTCCTGGGCCTTCATCCAGACCTTGTCTTGGTTATAGCCAGAGATACCGAAAATTAGTATTTCAAGCCCTATGAATGTGCCTCAGTGGAAGGTCTTTGCTTGTTCGTACCGACTGTTTGCAATGGAGCTGTTACACCGGTTGCTGGTGCACATGAAGTCTGGGGTGTCTTCCAAACCAGTTTCTTCTCTGCAGTAGTATGGCACAAGGTTTTTCTTTGGTTTTGATACTTTTGATGTGTGGAAACATCGCCGTTTCAGCCTGCCACTACTGTTGGGCAGTGCAGCTAGCTCCCAACCAAAGATGGTTGGTAAATATTAATTTAGAGACGTTGGCCCTCTGCCAAACACTATTTTCTTTTCCTTTTTGTGCTTTCTTCTTTCCTTCCCTCTCTCAGTAGGCCTTCACACAGTCTATGGACCTTGCTGTACATGACAGATTACATATTTTCCTTGACAGTCGTGGGTGCTTCCCTTCTCAGAGGAACGAAACACAAACTTATCCTGTAATTTTAAGGCAGTTTATAGGAGACAGACTGCATGTGCCAGGAGGCTCCATGCTGGACAGCTGATCTGTTCACAGCAGTAACCTGGGGGTCAGGATGCCTTGGTTCTGCATCCAAGCTCTTCTCTGAGCAGTTTGAGGTGAGCTTCATTTTATTTCACCTCAGTTTTTCACCTACGGAAGAAGGGGTGTGAGTGCTTGGTTAGCAATACTGGTGAATAAAAAGACATTACAGCTGCTGAAGTGGCAGAATCCAAATCCACCTATATTATACCTATTTTATCTGTTTCAGTGGACGGTAGGTATAAAGTCTTGATGGCTAGTTCTGCTCTCACTAACTTCAGTTGCAATCAAGAGCAGCTTCATGCAGCTTAGCATTGGAAGTAGCCCACAAAATATCAACAGGCATCAAAAGTCTCAACTGAGAAGTGTTCTGACAAAAAGTAGATGGATGCAGAAGCAATACCCAATGTCGAGGACATGATGATGAGACAAACACCTGCATAAATGTTCAAAAGGCTTTCTCAGGGTCTGCAATACTCTCCCCCAAACAGGAACTGTTAATTTGATGTCAGTTATTAAAGCCAGACTGTAGCGGGCATCTAGCAGGTCTTCAAGAAGAACAGCAATCTCTGGTCCCATAAGTCCCATTTTTCCCCCATAAAATGTTTGCTCCTGTCCTGATAATCCTGCAGCACAATCTGTAAACTGCCACTTGTGCTGCTGCTGGAGAGGGCCAGGACACTGCCTGGGTGCTGTCCTTCGCCTTCCATCAGTGTGGGAGGGAAGGTTTAAAATGCATAGCAAAAATCAGAGAGGGAAAATATTTGTTCTTATTTGCCCCAAAAAAACCCTAATCCACCAACAAAAAAATTGCTTAAGGAAAAACATAAGACAATGGTCTCCCAGGTGCACCTGGAAACACACCTTTCTGCAAAACATGGTCTTACCATCCCATGGTGTTTTTCACTGCTCCCAGGCTCCTGTTGGCGAGTACAGACACTTTGGGAATGGCAGCACCAAAGGAAGAGGCTGGGTTCAACCCGCGTCATTCCCAGCATCAAAGATACAGAAATATTTGAGCTGACGCACGCTCTATCCTGGCATTCAACAGAGCGCGATGCTAACTTCTGGAAAATAGAAGAGCCCCAGGGCAGGCTAATAACAGCACTACTTAAGAATGTAAGACAATTATTACCTCCAACTGTGAAGGAGTCTAAGTAATTAAAAAGGGTTCTTTATTTTGATTAAAAAAGATTCCTTTCAGTCTGTTTGAATCTTTAGTAAAAGCCCTGAATGATATTTTTAGATGCCAGAAAAAAAAGACTTGGCAATTGATGCAAGATGCGTAACAAACTAATTTGAAAAATTCTGCTATTATCTTCATATTGTCCAAAATCAATTAATTTTTCATTCTTTCACCCACATCACTTCCTGGAGACAATGCGGGTCTAACCCAAAGCTTCTGAAACCTTCTTTGGATTAACAGAAATACAAAATTAATTGGGTTTAATTACTATAAATTTCCTTCCCAATAAAATCTCAAGAATTTCCAATCATGCTGATTTATTTGAGTAATTAGAAAGCCATTCACAGATGTCACACTGTTAGGTAGTGTGGATAATGTGGGGTTTGCTTAACTGGATCCTGAGACCACAGCACTGTGAAGAATGACAACTAAAAAAACTACAATAAAAAGCAGGAGATTAAGGGGAGGCGAATGACACAACCTCAGGCTGTGCAGGCAATGTCAGCAGCTTCCCGCGGGAAACTCCCTCCCCTCTGCCATGCCTCCCTGTGTCTGCTGCTCCAGAATGACTTGCTCTGGTCCTTGTGTTTTGCACCAGTAGGTCTTGAGGGGCTTTGCAGGCATCCCTGTTTTACAGAGGAGGAACCCAAGGCTCCAACAGATGAGGGTTCTAAACTGGGGTTGCCCCAGAGGATGGTGTCACAGGTAAAAGAAGAGATGCACTGAAGTTTGAAAAATTATCAGGGATCAGGCACTCCCTACTTCTCTACAGGGGAGGTGGTGCAGACCCCGCAGACCCCGTGTCCCCATGGGCTCCTTACCTTGTGACCTTGTAGAACACATGGGGCTGTGTTTTCTTGCAAAGGTATTTTGCGAAGGAGGTGGTCTGTGTGTGTGCCGAGGTGGAAATCATCCCACCTACCTTCATACACCAATGACTGTGCTGCTGAGAGCTGGACCGATCCCTCTGTCCATTTGGTGGAGAAAAACAGATTCATAGGGGTGACTCTTCTGACCTCATACCAGTCCTTGTTTTTTCTGTGGAAAGGCTGAAGGATCAGGCTGAGCCTGGAAGAGACCCTTAATTTGGGTTTTCTTGCCATCTCTTCTCAGCAAAACAAACTCTCTGCTCAGCTGGCAGCTGGGCTCTTCCCTGGGAGAAAAAGTCCCTGCGTTTTCTTGATTTTCCTTTGTAAGAGTTCTGGGAGTGGAGTTTCAGGAATTTAAAAATTTGGGGACAATAACACAGATTTCATATTCTCCTCCCCTTCAAGCAAGGAGACAGATATAACACACCCTCCCACAAATAGAGCACACATGTTTCAATTAGAAAAGAATTAGTAAATGAAAAGAAAGCATGTCAGGTTCACCAAACTTTAATTTGGTGCCATAAGTATAAATAGCAGTTTATAAGAGAGGAAGTGCACATTTTTAAAGACTCAGTTGTGAGCTGAAACTAACCGCTTAAATCTGAGCCTTGACAGTGGATTCCCCCTTTCCCCAGTCGCCCCCCCAATCTCCCCCCCAAATTATCTTGGGTTTATACATGCCAGTATTTGACTAATAACATAATATTTAAATACCACAGTAATCTTAGCACCATAATCCTGACACTCACAGGTTTTCTTAAATAAGGGTCAGCTGAAGAACACAGTGTTGTTCAACCCCCCTGGGCCGTCAGACATTCTCAGCTGTAAGAAAATCATCTTTACTTTTGGCCTGAGCCTTTAATGGCTCTGAAAGCTGCTGCTTTTGTCTAAATACATACATCGTGCAGCAGTTTAGGAAATAGGTGAAAAGGCTTTAATGCAGAGATTAGCGCTAGACATTGTGAAGCTGCAACTAGGTCATAAGAGATTTCAGAGGTCAGGAAATTTTACGGAGCTTAAGTGTTTTGTAATGTAGTTTAGTTTGCCCCTGGACCAGGACATAATGGATGCTTCAAAACTTGATTTGCATTGATTAAAGATAACCAGGCTACTACTCTGGGCTAAGAGTCGCTTCACAAACTCCAGCAAGTACCAGCAACTGCTCTGGTTTCTGCAATCATTTTAATGGGTTGGGGTCAGGTGGGGCAGAAAAGGCATTTCTTGCCAAATTAAGGCCACCAAAGTCAATGAATCAGAAAATCAGACAGTTAACAAAACCAAGGTTTCGGAAGACTTTTGTCCCTCTTGTATAGTTGTAGGCTTCCTAGTCTTTCGTTGGATGGATTAGGGAACATCTCATTAAAAAATTATATACCAACCATTTAAATACAGTATTCATGGGAAAGGGAGAAGTGCAGAATGAGCCTTCCGTGTAAAATCAATGCTGTTAAACTCCATTACACCAGCTTTCTTCCATATCTAAGTAACCACCTTTCTGATACCCACCAGACCATAAACAGTGACCCCAGCCGGCACCAGCAACAGCCAGGAAAAGAGAGAAGTCATCTTTCACATGAAGCATTCTTAGAAGGTGATTTAAAAACAAATACCTCAAAGATACAAGGTCTTTGTCCCCTCCACTGAGAGCTGCTCTTTAACCTCTTCTGCTCAATTTGGCTATTTTCTACTCTCCTACACTTGTATAATTGAGCAGAGACTACAGGGAAGGCAACGGAGATGCACCAATATGGGTGAACGTGAAATCAATGAACGTTAGGTCAGTGGGAATTCACTGAAGTCAATCAACACCACAGACACTGACAGCTCTGTGCATACCTACTTACATGTCTGAAATGACACCTTGGGGCAAATTTATTTGGGTATACAGAGCATGTGGCTCATCAATAATCCATGCTTGTTGCCTGAGAAAAAAATTCTTCTGAAATTTGAGGGGAATCCTAAGCTGTACACACAGATGATAATAACAATAACACCTCTCAGAGTCCCATTCATGTCCAAAGTTGGGTCTCACTTAAGAGTAGTTTCTCAATAATTTATCTATGAAAAACTATGGATTTGATAAAAAAAAAAAAGATAATCCTCTGCAACCAAAACTTGCGATGAGTCATGGTCAATCTGGAGGAAAACTCAATACTGAAAAAACAGCCTCAAGCCCCTCAGAGGAATGTATTTCATGCATCGAGGAGAGACTGATCCTGGAGTGCTGAGTACATCCCCCAGATCTGAAACAGATGAGATGCAAAAATTGATTGAGATACAAACAAGTGCCATGGACAATGTGTTACTGGAGAAAACTTTGGACAGAGAGAAAGAACTCCATGCATCTAGTGTACCAAAAGAAAGAGATGAATTATTACCCTCTATCATGAGATCAAGATCCTACCCTTCCCAGGGAGTAAGTATAAGGCACCAGGCAAGATCTGCAATTCTGCCTGGACAGGCGCAACAAAAACGCACGGCTGGAAGTGAAAGCCAGGAAAATCATAGCATGGCATTAGAAATCACTGGTAATTCTAAAATTAATTAACCATGCATCAAGTAATAGCAGTGTACCAAGGGATATGGTGGATTCCCCATTGATTGATGTCTTCCAGCCAAAAGCGTGGTTGCTTCTCTGGAAGATATGCTTCAGGCAGACACAAGTTCTTGGCTCAGTCAGGGGGGTCACTGGACTGAGATACAGAGCAAGGTAGACCGGCTGATCCGTTCTGGCCTTCATAAATCTCTGAAATCCTTCCACAGGGACTTGCCCTGAGATGCAAAAGACACATAGGTTAGGGTCAAAACATTGGGTCAGCCATGTACATCTTTGTCCAAGACTTCTCTCCCTCCTCCAAGCTGAGCGAAAGCAATGGTCACCATAGCCATCCAGCTGAGGGGCAATTTGGTTAAAAACACTGATAATACACTTCCAGTTCTTTCTTCGGAAGATCATGCGGTTTCTCAATGCGTGAGGCCAAAAAAGATGTGTGGCCCAGTACACTCTTGACAAAAGCATGGATTCACTGAAGCTCACAATTAATATTTAATACCAACAAGTCTTCTGTGATGCTGTGCGGATGTAAATAAGTGGAGAGAACGTGATATTTACCCCGCTATAAAACATTCATGAGAGCTAAGCTATTTACAAAAGCTAAATACGACACTGTATTTACTGTAGGTCACCTCCTAGGGTTAGAGATGAAAAGTTTTTGGTCTAATGGAAAGTAACATAATACACCATAATAACACAACCACTGTCTTGTCTGCAAAGAAATATCTCCTGGCTCCTTCTTTCTATTACAATTACAGGTGGGTAAAGCCACTACATGGGAAAAATAATAATAATAAATAAAAGAAACAAAAGGAAAGGGTGCCTTAAGGAGACTCAATACCTTGGGCTTGGTTTACCGTGTGCTCTCCTTGCTCATTGTTGAATATTGTCGTGTTCATGCAGGAACTCAGGTCAGTAGACAGGTATGTGGGATGACTTCACTTTAATTGCAATTACATTATCCCAGGACTGCAAATTAAATATCAAAGAGCATTGAAATGATTGGGGGCTTTCCTTCTACTCCAGTGTAATTCAAATTGCCCCTGAAAAGGTTCCTTTTTATATACCAAAACCTGCAATCAATATAGATGTTTAAATGGGATTGTCAAAACTTAAAATGCCGATACGCTGGGACTGAACTCACTGATGCAAGTCTCATGGCATTAGGCTCAGGATTTATAGACCAGAATAGTTAGGAATTTGTTTCCACAAACTAACACCCACAGCAGACCCCCCACCAGCCAGCTGCATTATTCGCTATAAGTCTCAGAAATCACCAAAGAATTGTCAAAGCCAAAGCAGAGTCCTGATTTAGGAAGCATTTGGATGAAGTTGTATTACAAAGACTAACAAAAAAATTGCTTAAAAAGACACATTTATCTCAGAAGTCTGGCTTTTGTTTGGTTTGACATCCAAAAGCAAGCTGAAAAATTATGTGAGTAATTTCTAAGGTGATAGAAACTTTTAGTGAAGCAGCAATAAATGGAAAAAGGCAAGGAAGTGTCAGTCTTTGGTGCATAAGAAAAGAGAATATGTGTTACTGTGGGCAAATCAGAAATGGGTTAATGCCACTTACCTCTGTTTACCCCTTACTGACCTGAGTATTTTCCAGTCAGTGACTTACAGACAGCAGTCTTCAGCCCTCTGAAATTTTTCCAGAGAAGGAAAAATTAGGATGGGTTGTTTGTTTACTATGAATATACAGGGATGAAAATTATAGATAGGGTCAAATGTAGAATTAATAGATTAGCTCAATTGGAAGGCACCCACAATGATGATCTAGTCCAACTGCCTACAAAGTCAAGCTGGGACTGCAGAGGTAACTGCCTTGTGCCTTAGACAGGATTTTGAGGAAACAGTTGTTAAAAATCGAAGTAGTAGCTAACATCTCCCCTCCTCCTCACCTGAAGGAAATCTCCATGTAAAAAGGGACCCCCCAGCACATAGTTGCCAACATTCCTTTCCCTACAAATCTATTCCCCACAGCTGCCCCACGGCACGTTGCTCCAACAGACAACAGCATCCCAGTGTCGGTCTAGGTACCACCCAGCGATACCTTTTCTTACAGCTCCTGTGTGAGACCCTGCAGCCTTTCCACCTCCTCCAGCTCCAAGTGGACTGAACCTCAGGAGCTGAAAGGGAAGTACACACTGACTCTAATGTGACACAGGCAAAGGGTCCACATCCTCAAAAAATCCAAAATCTCCCACCCACATCGCCAAATTTGAAGTGCTAATGTATTTTTGGTGATCTAGAAGCAAGTGGCTTGCCCAAGGCGACTCCACCTAGTCAGTGACAGAACCCCAGAGTGCTCTCGTGTCCAGTTATTAAGCTCTACTCCCTATACAACCATCTATACATCAAACCAATGCTGGGACCAGTGACAAGATAATGAATCAAGAGATTGGTCTTTAACTAAGGCCTGAGATCTATCTCTGGGGGCTGCTCTTGGGAGTAAATCTTACTACTAATATGCTCAGTGTGCATACTTCAGGACAGATGATCTATCACTGTGCCATGCAAACCCTTTGTGATATCTACTTATTGGATTCCCACAGAGACAGATGAAGTTTCAGTGTGACTGATGAAGAGGAATCAGTAAAAGAAGGAAGTCTGCACAGCTTCAGAATTATTTAAGAATAGATAGCTCACTCTATCTCCTCAAAATTTTCCACAAAGATTGGAAGATTATGCTTCATACCCAGCATTTGGTGCTTCTCAAAGCATGGTTAGAGGGAGATGCTGTGCTGAGGCCAACAGGAGAACCCCCACTATTAACCTCCTTTGCAGCCCAAAGGTGGTGTGATTTTGGACTCAGCTTCAAGTTTGGTGACATTTGGGCCCATTGACAATGTGGTGCAGTAACTTTAGGTAGCCTTGATGCTCAAACATCTCATCCACCCCACAATGATGGAGGTCAGCTGGATGGAGTTGCAATGGATCTCAGCGTACCTCAAATCAAGACAGGCTGGACAACCTATCTTGACCAAACTGCAAAGAGGATGAGAATGAGGTTCCCAAAATCAGGTATCCAGTGCCAGATGCCATAAAACTAGTCAAAACATCTCTAAGGGGATGGCAGATTGAAGACATGACCTCCAGGAGACACATCTTGCACAGCACCTGATGATCATGTTGGGTGCATTGAAGCATCTCAGATGTGAGTGAATACCTGGGTTTTCACCTGAATTCAACTGCAGACCCTGCAGATTGTAGTCCAGTCATTGCCCACACAAGTGTGATGACTGGGACAAACTGGGGGGACTCCTGGCCCACAGAATCAGTGGGGTTTATCTTTGAGAAGGTCATGCCAGAGGAGATAACTCCCTGTTGAGATCCAACCTGCAAGTACAAGCAGGGAAAACAAAAATATTCCCAGTGAAACTGTAATACCTGTCACCTTGCAAGAATTACCTCTCAGCCACACCGAGCAGGTTTGCATAGGTTTGTTCTAGGTGACTACAGGCAAAAAACCATGTAGAGCTTAAAATGAAGGAAATTTTCCACTAGAGCAAAATGATGCTCACCACGTTGGCAGCTCCAATCTTTGCTCTTTAAGCAGATCTAAATGGGAAGATCTGGATACTCTAATCATTTCAGCATGGACTTCATTGCTAGAGTATTCAACTCTACTTACGTACACATACAAAAGTGAACAACAGCAAAATAAAGCGTTTGGAAACATACCAGGCAAAGCTGGGGAAAGGGAATGGGCAACATCTATGGCAAAACTGGAAAAAAACTGCAACGTGTGCAAGTGAGTACTTTTTCCACTCTCAAATAACTGCTTCTTCTGGACACCACCAAGTCTCCAGGCTTGCAGTTTCATCTTCTTTCTACGCAAACAGTCCCTAAAGTAAAGATCTTGGTTTCCAAAAATGACCAGTGAAACTTTGGCTGCTTGAGTTACAGAGGGGGGACATCGGGGCCCTATGGTGCCCAGGGAAAAAGCAGAGTGGCCTGTAAGAAGGCATTTCCAAGGAGTGATGCACTTCTGGCAACACTGAACAGTTTCTCATGTCTACACCGATTGCAACAATATTTTTCATAAAGAAATGGAAAAACTTTTTAGAATATTTAGTGTCTCATTTCAATTATTTTCCATACATGTTAATTTCCTTTTGAGACATCCTATTTCAATGTCATCTTTTCAGTAGGAAAAAAAACCTAATTTAAATTTAGTGTTTTTTTTTTTAAAATGAAATAGTTGTCAGAATGACTTTTTCCCCAAATCTAATCTCAAAAAATGTACCATAATATTGGCTTTTCATCCAAATTTGGTAAAATGTGCATTTTGAGCCTTGAAGTTGTTAATAAAATGGAAAAAAGTGGTTTTTTTTCCTCCAGTCTGCTTTCCTCACAAAGTGGTTCCCCAAAACTGAGCTGCTCAAAAACATTGTCATTAGAAATTCTTATCCCAAGACCATGTTTTTGAATCTCATTCCTCCTCGTTTATTGTTGTTCTCTCAAAAGCTTCTCTGAAGCACATTTCCTTTTGCATCACTTTTCCCTACATTTCCAGCTGCAATTCAGGAGAATTCAACTACAGACAAACGCTGTTGCTCTCATCATTTACACGCTTTGTCTGGGAATATTCAGAGTGTGAGTTATTGACAAGAAAGGAGAAAAAAACCCAAATGGAGTGAAGGAGACATTTGGCTCTAAGTGTTTTGAAATCCTCTAATGCCAATCCAGGGAGCTTCTCTAATTACAAATTTCTCTGTCAGCCACAGAAATGGCCACAGCCACAGCAATACTTCTTTCTTATGAGAGGTGAATTAATGGGATGCTGGTGAGTGTTTGCTCCATTTGTGGACAGCCTTTACCTGGGAGCAGCCCCTAAGCTGGCATNCACTTCTTTCTTATGAGAGGTGAATTAATGGGATGCTGGTGAGTGTTTGCTCCATTTGTGAACAGCCTTTACCTGGGAGCAGCCCCTAAGCTGGCATTTCTGCAGACGAACCCTGGTCAAGCTACAGAGACACATGAACAAGGTGGTGTTTCACCTCCTCTTCAGAAATTATCTGTAAGCACAAGGTGATAAATGCACAAAAATTGGTTGCAGAGTGTGAAGGTGGGTGAAGTGCTCCGCAGCCCAGAAGACCGGCCCATGGGCTGGGACTCTCCTGCCATGTGCAGCCTGCAGAGGTGACGTGGAGGATTTACTCTCACTGCTTTTGTCTTCTGCATTTTAACCACTCTGCGACACACACCGATGCTCGGCCACAACCCATGGGAGGGAAGATTTCTCCATTTACCCTGCCCATCACCACCATTAGGTTTACGCCTACCAAGTTTCTCACACAATGAAACATCACCAGAGAAGACAGGGTGGAGGAGAAGACACCCCAAATTCTAGTTCCACCTCCAAGATATGAAGAAGTCTCAATTTTTATCTTTCCATTCCCATCTTCCTTGGTTTACTACCCCATACAAAGATGAAAAGGAAAGCCACCGCCTTTAAAAAGCTGACAGCTAGAGCTATGACATTTTGAAATTGATAATGCAAAAAATGTTTAAATATCCTCCCTGCAGAGCTGTGCTGAGTAAGTCAGGTAATCACTAAGGGGTGCACAACCATTTTATGGGTCATCAAGTGATAAAGCTAATATGCTGCTTAAACTCCCCGGGAGAGAGGTCTCATTTGGTTGCATCAGGCCATTACACAGGGCTGTAAAAAATGCAATTGTTTGATTTGCCTAAATACAGGTGAGAGGTAATAAAACCCCTTATTTGCCATCCCTTGCTGTGTTATGGCAATCACAAAGCAGGGACTGACCTTTTTATTTGTCTATGAAGCACTATTCTTACCTATAGTACCATAGAAATAAAACTTAAGTATGTGTATGCATACACATAATCTATTAGCGGTATGGCGTGGGAGAATAAAAAGCAAGAGGTCTTTTCAAGATGAGACCACGCAGATCGGGAAATGTGATTTCCTCGAGTTCACACTAGTATCTTCAGGCTTGGGGGAAGGCAGGGAAGAGGATAGAGGAGGGTGGCACACTCTTGGTTAGAAGGGAAAGGGATTGGAGCATCCCGAACACCGGAGCAAAAAGGTCAAAGAGTGAAAAATAAAAGCATTCGCCAGTGCGGTGGGGGAGAAAGAGAAAAAAAGAAGGATCCCGAGAGCATTACATCTTGATCAAGGAATGACTGATAATATTCCAGCGCACCATCTTTCAGGCCCCTCGTTTGATGACAAAGCACGGCCAACATCCCACATCCATTATCCGCTTCCCTCCCCGAGGCAAGCGCATCAATAACGCTCCCTCTGCCTCGCGATGCCGCGTCCCCCCGTCTGCGCCGCGGCCGCTGCTGAGGGCTGGTGGGCATTTCCATACAGCCCGCGCGCATCATTACAGCCCACCAATCTTTCACTGCTTGCGCAACGGATCCTGCTGCTACACAGGAGCTGCGGTTTTAACCAGTTCCTCTCCTTCGGGGATGCTCCATCCATCCCAGGAGGGCTGCAGGAAGAGCTCTTTTATCATGCAAGGTCCATCTCTCTTCCCTTTACACCTGATTACAGGTGGTGAAAAACCTTCTGGCCTTTTGGCACAATCACCTTTTTTGGGGGGTTTGTTTTATTTTTTCATCTCCCCACCTTTTAATTAACAAACACCCTCACCCCGCCTAGTGCATCCAAGAGGGTGAACAGTTTGAATTTGAACATGAACATCTTCAAACATCTGTTGCTATAATTTGGCTGGATTAACAGTTTAGTTTTTTCGACCATCTGCTGCTCTCCAAGAGCTGAGTTGGCTCCTGGCACACATGGTCCCGTCAGCCCGCCAGCCCACATCAAGACGGGGATGGCCTCATCCCTACTTTAATTTCCTCACAAAAACCAGCAATGAGCTCAGATACCCTCAGAAATCAGGGGGAGGTCTGAAATCCTTACCTACCAAAGCCAGGTGAAGACATAAGGGTTTGGCTTGGGAAGGAGTTGGACTGGCACTGGGAGCCTGGAGTGGATCTTCTTGACAGCATTTTGGAGGGGTGTTTGAGCCTGCAAGAACCAACAGAGGGAATTATTGTAAGTAATTGACTATGGACCTTCCCTGAAACTTCAGATGGAGAGAGCTGTAACTGAGGTGTTGTCGGTGTGAAGGAGACGAGGCAGACACCAAGCGAGGGGAACAGATTTAGAAGATGTGTTGGTCAAAACTCTGACTAGCACGAGGTTGAAAAGATCTGAAGCAGGCTCAGTTGCCTGCCTGGCTTCTCAACAGCCTTGAGTGACTCCTGGCAGTTGACCCTGCATCTCTATTTTGGATTTATTCAGACCAAAAAGGTGCAGCTTCAGGTGTGGAAAACATCAACATGGAGGCAGGAGCCACCTGGCTGGACCTGTAACAGAGGCAGCTCATCCACCGCTGCTATTCCCAATGCAAAACCAGTTTGTCCCTACAAACTGGAGCCAGCAGCAGTTCCCTTTCTCCCTCTGCTGAAGTCAACCCACTGCCTGGCTGCTCTGCCTGTTCATCACAGGTGACCCAACAAGGCGGCTGGTGGTGGAAAGCAGAGCACACCTAAGAAAAGCAACAGAGAGCTTTTCTTCAAATTGCTGGCTCAAATCCCAGCAGGATCAGTGGTGGGTTTGAAACTAGATCAGTTAAGTTCCGGGCAGCTTCGTGAGCTACTGGAAGAGATTACTTAGGTTCAAGTCCTTTGAAAATTAAATCCCAGCAAATCAGGAAAATTTCTGTCCCACACAGAATCTCCCAATCATTCCTGGGATAAACAGGTGCGATTCCGGGCAAATCAGCTGGTAACATCTGTAATGAACCTTTGATAGTGCTACCAAATATATAGGGATTTTTTAGAGGTGAAGCATCCACTGTAATGAGAGGAAGAAAAAAAGTTCCTAAAAACATCCTAGGCCCACCAGGGTTTGGTTTTTTTTTTTCTCTAGAAGGATTGAAAGGGAAGTCAGCCTGATTTCCCAACCACAGGCTTGCACTGCCTAAATGCTGTGATCAGAGGCAGGACTCAGCCGTCACACCGCCAGCTCTACAGACACCAAATCTTTCACCTCTGGCTGGAAAAGATAAGATATGTGGGACTGAAACCTGTGCTTAACACAGAGGCCAGGCAGTCTCCAACCTGTCACCCCACTCCAGGACAGGCTAGGAGGGAAAGGTCAGCTCCATCAAAGCAACCAGCAAAGTAAGCCAGTTAATAGCAAACCTGTTTCTAATTGCTTGCTGTATTATAGCTACACCTTCAACCACCTGAGACCACCAGGAACCCATTCAAAGCCTTGCTTCCTAGCTTATACATAAGCCTTTCATGTTTTATTACAACCTTGCCGATTTTTGCTTTCATTTATGTGCAGGAGAAGATGGCTGCTTTGCTAACCTCAACACACAAGGGGACTTTTTTTAGCCTTATTTCCACATACGCTGCTTCCATAAACTCCCAGCAGATCCCCTCTGGATTCCTGCTGCCTGATGCTCAGTGCACAAATGGCTGTGTGCAACACACCTCCAGCTCCCTTGGGAGCAGGTTTTTCATCCTTTCGTGCTCTGCTTGCACATGGGTGACAAAACCACGCCAGTGTTCTTCACATTTTGGTTGTGCTATTTTTAAGTGCGGTCTATTATTTAAGTCTCCTACCTTTGCCACCGCAGCAGTTACCAAGGCATGGAGGAGGTCCTCCAAGGAGCTCCCCAAGAGCTCCCCGCACCAGCAGCTCTTATCACAGCCTCTTGCTCATGCCCAAATCCACATAACTCATATGACACCACAGGTTTACTCCCTCCATCCCATCTCAGCCTCATCCAGGTCCCCCGTGATGTGACTCAAGCAATGGGTCAGGAGAGGGTTGGGATGCAAAGCATGGGGAGCAACCAGAGCCAGCCCCAGCCTCTTCTCCTGACTCAGCCGCACAACACACCAACTCTTGCCCATCAGAGTATGACCTTGGGGTTTTCACTCCTGTGGGAAGCACCACGAGCTGGCCATGCTCTCCTCCACTCCCCCAGGATCCTGCCATCTGGGCTACCCAAAATCCCCATATTTCTTTGGTGGGATGACAGGTCCTGGCCAAGTATTGCATCCCCTCCCCAGACCAGGTCCCTGGCACTGAGCACCTCTCCCCTGCCTGATTCGCCTTTCCCTTGACAGCCTACACCTCTGACAGTTAATTCCTTATCACCAACTATTAATATTTCATAACAGCACCGGAAAGCCACCACGACGGCTGCTTCAGAAACACAGATGAACCATCCAGATAGCTTGATCACTAAATGGGTTAGGGTCACGCTGGCACCGTGGGTCATTTTTTCATCATGGCTCAAGGTTAAGGCAAGGGACACCCACTGGCAGCAGCGCCTTGCCCTGAGTTTTCAGGCAGACATGGTGGGAACGCACTGAATTGCAGCCAAACCCAGCCATGCTCAGCACTTAATCCTGGCTCAGCTGAGCCCCAGCCACCTTGTCTCTGCTTTTTTTTCCCTTTTTTTTCTCTTCCCTGTTATTTAAATGATTTTGAGCAAGAAAGTAGGCCATGAAAAAGGGGGTAGCATTGTTTTAATAATTAGCAATTATGATCGCTGCAATATTAATTGCATATTTCCATAGCAAACACCCCCCTGGAGGGGAAAAGTGAGCGGTGGTTAGAGACCGCCGAAGCCTAAAACTGGAATTCCTCAGAACAGGGAGGGGAAAAAAAGGGAGAGAGAGAATGAACTTCTTACATTCAAGTAAATTACTACAGGGATTCCTTAGAAACCTTTAATTAGCCCTGCTCTGCTGTCACATTGATTGGTCTGAAACTCATCAATTATTCAATGGCAGCGGCTCCTTCTCTCTCTCTTTCTTTCCCCTTTCTTTTCATCCTTTAGGTGGAAGAGACTGTTCCTAACCTGCTGGGGCGTTTCTGTTTCCATGCCATCGAGCCACGGGCCAGGAAACTCAGCTCAATTTCCAACCTTCAGCCCAAACCCTACAGGGACCCGGTCTGATCTTTACACCGGAGGATTGGCGTCCCACGCCCTTGCCTTGCTGGGGTTGTCTCTCCCTGGCAGGGCTGGGAGGATTCAGAGGTGGCCCATGCTGACTTTTGGGGATCTCCCACTGGCCCTGGCTGCTTTCCAGCTTGGGTAATTGCACATCAGCCTCCAAAAGTGGGGTTTTTCAGGGGACAAGGTGCTTTTCCCGCCTGGCATCCCTGCAAGGTGGGTGTCACCGGAGGGAAAGAAAATGTCATGACTCCTCCTGAGCGAGGGCTGTATTTCCATATGGGAAAACCATTTTGGGATAAGCAAGAAAAGGAGATCCAGCAGAGAGCCCTCATCGGGAAGATGGGTCTGACCTGGATACGCAGTTAATTGTTCCCCAGCCAAATTCGGCCAGGGAAATTTAGTGTCATGCATGGAAGGGGCTATTTATAAGCTGTTATTTCCACCACTGGTTTGCAGCTGGGAACCAGTGATATCCATCCCAAATCGGCCGCTCTCTCTAAAAACCCACAGCTTCCACATGTTCATTTCCCAAACAAGGCACAGCCCTCATTAGCCGTCCCCTCTCGTACCAGCACCACCCCGGCACTGCCTTTGCTGGGCTGTTTTATCCCACCAACCCCGTAGCAGACCCCTCCTCGGTACCTGTTCTTTGGCTACCGAAAGCACCCTGGGCCTGGTCCTCCCAGCAGCAGCGAGCCACGGCGGTGGCTCAGCCACGGCGCCGGAGCATCGCAGAGGAAGGTGAACTGCAACGATCAAATCCATCCCTGCCTGCCTTGCACTATTTAAACTGTTAGGAGAACAGCTCTGCTCCCCGCGTGTGCACACATATTAACCTGTGTATTTTTCGATCCCACTTATCCCTGGGAATTTAGCCTAAAGCTGGATTTTGGAGACCCCTACGTATGATGTAGCTTCACTGGGCGCACGGCCGCGCTTTGCGATTCAGCAATGCCGGCTCCCGCACGGCGCAGAGCAGCAGCCGAACAGCAGCGAGCGCCTGCTCGTGTTAGTGCTTAGGAAAGAGAGGGACTCTCTGGGAATACAGGGTGCAGACCTAGGTGGGCTTATGTTTTTCAGGCTTCGTTCTAAACCGCAAGCCTTTCCTTGAATTTGTAACTTTGAAAAATTTTGGTAAGATAATGCAAAATTCGGTTGATCCAAAACAATTTTTTTTCCCTTTAATAGATGGTATTTTAATTTGTTAAGTTTAAAAAAACCCCTACTTTTAAATGGGTGAAATGGAGCTGTGAGGCTTTTGATTTTCACAGGCTGAACGTAATTTTTCTGTCCCAGCTTCTCCCCACGCAACTATCTTTAGATTTGCAGGAAGATAAGATACAAGATAAAGGAGTCCAGGGGAATGAAAATCATGGGGAAAACACAAAATTCAAAGCCTTGGCTCTGCGGGTGGCTCCAAAAGGTGCCAGGGAAGAAGCAGGATGGACAGCACTGTGGGCTGGCACATAGGCAGCTCTCTTCGGCCAAGCAGACCCTGGTCCCCAAATTTGCAACAGCAGTGAAAAAACTGAAGCTATTTTCATGATGAAGTGCCCAGAATTACTTTTCAAATGGTTACTCACCTAATCGAATGCAAACCATTATCACAAATGGCCAGGACTGGCTTTTCAGAGTGATGAATTTGTCCGCAAATGGGGTTTGTGTTTTCCCCTGTCCAAAACGAAACTCTGAAGAGACCTAAATAATGTTGAGAAGAGGCAGAGAATTGGCAGCTAGCTTTTCCACCTGAGAGAAGTCAGTTTTCAATGAAAAACCCTTTGTTTCAGGGAATCCCATCCACCTCCTGTGCCTTTTTGTAGTGCTATGGTCCCATTTGTCTCACCTTCTCAAGGAAAACCTGGCAGGGCAGCACAAATTGCCCTGGAAAATGGCTTGCCCAGAAGAGACCTCTCATCTCTTAATGGAAATGGGCTTGGAAAGGTGAGGACGGCTTTAGGGTAATTTACAGAGAAGTAAGCTAAAAGTGGATGTGCACCATGAAAGAGAAAAATAAAAATGCCAAACCAGCATGAACCATCCAAGCGCAGTGCTTCTGTGCTCGTACCCTAGAAAAAACACCATATGTAAACCAATGGGGAGAGAAAACCAGGGCAGCAAACCCCCTTTTCCCCAGGCGCTGGCACAGACCAGAGCCACCCCAGCGCCCATCCTGCCCAGGGCACCTCCTGACTGACCATCCACTGTCCCATGGATCGAGTTGAACTGTTCTGCCTTATTTTCTGACCCCTGCAAAAGTGTGGAGAAAAAGTTTGTCCAACCCATAAAAAAAATCTTTACTTTTTTTCTTTTAAAGTTAACAACATTTATTTTAAAGGAGTGTTTAATTTGACCCTAATTGTTTTATTTAAATTCAGTTTTTTACCAAGACAGCAGCAGGACAAGGGCTTTTTTCTTCTCTCCCCCTCCAGCTTTTATTCACCTCTAATACACTGAATAATTTGCATTGGCAACAACAACAACAACAACAACAACAACAACAACAACAATTGAAATTTAGGACATTACCCAAGAATAGGGCTTTCAGTACCTCGCAGGAGCCCATCCCCAAGCAGCGTGGCTGTTCCTGGAGACCCTGGGAAGGTCAGGATGGTCTCACCAGGTACCTCAAGGTCCCCCCACTCCTATTCCCATGTTCAGGAATAGCTGCGGAAAAGCCACTGCTGCATACAGGAAAAAAAAAAAAAAAAAAAAAAA
>NFMD01001152.1:627559-716641 GCA_002173435.1 Phalacrocorax pelagicus
GGGGGGGGGGGAACCAAAACTCCACTCAATTCATCTCCTAGAGCGTTCAAGGACAAGCAGGAGGGGAGCTGCTGAGACAAGCAAATCCTGCTGTCTTTACACCAAACCCACAGGGAAATTGGGACTGCCTGACAGAGGAAAAGGTAATCTTTTTGATATAGCAAACAGTGGTTGACAGACCAGAAAGCTTTGCATGAATGCCTTTTAAAGCAGCCCAGAGCTTTAGGGCATGAATGTGAAATTTCTGTGTCTACCAGGACCATACCAAGGCTACTGAAGTTGCCTTTATGAGCTACTCCAACCAGAAAAGATGGTGTTTGCTAGCATTAACCTGGGGAGAGACAGGCTTTTGTTCCCAACCACCGAACGAGTCTTGCCACAGCACAAACGGTGACCGGGTTGTTGTGGGAAAGTCTGGCAGGAGAGTAAAGAGAGCACAGCTCCATCTGGGAACACCTGAAGCGAAGCTTATAGATGAAACCTCATGTGAGGAACAAAGACCATGTGCCCAAGAGCGATAGACACCATCTGACCATGGTGGTTGGCTGGGACGTCAACTGCAGAATCAAGTTTAGCATAGAGGAAACCTTGCCTGTAGGAAGTCAAGGCTGCCTTGCTAGGGAATCACAAGATGCTCTAACGAACTCCATGCTCAGAGTAATACATGATTCGAATCAAGCTTGGCACCTACTTGAGACCACAAGATCTTACCTACAAACACTGTAAGATAGCTTTGAAACACATTTTTGTAGCCTTTTTTTCCGGATTCTAGCTGTCCTAGGCTTTGTGAGACCTAGGGTTTTGCACAAACCGTCTGGAGAGGGGAAAACTACACCTCTCAGTGATGCAGATCCAAGAAATTCCTTCCCCAAGTTGTAAGATAATGAGGCTGGACAGTTAAATATTAGCATAGCACAGACAATTTTTGGAAGAAAAGATAGTCCTGTTGTTAGGAGGTAGGGAGAGGAGTGAAAACCAGGAAGGGGTTTAGAAGGGGCCTGAATTCATACAACAGCTTTGAGAAATGCTCACATCCAAACAAAAGTTATTGTGCCGTATATAACAGCTGGAGGAGCTTTAGAACTGAACACCCACCCTATGTGGAGAGAGTCAGATAATTTTCCTATTCTATGGGAAAGGAAAATTCAAAATGAGAATTATTCAGTATAAGACTTGTCAGAAAAAAATTAATTTTGAAATAGCTGGAGACACATGGTGTGACTTAAGCTCGGGGAGGTTCCTTGGCCGGAAAGGTGACCAGGGGACAAATTCGTCTGCTTTGCTTTTATACAACAGTCCCATCTAATCAAGACTTTTCCATATAATATTTAATCTCTGTCAAAAGTGCCTGGCTTTTTTTTTATTTTTAATCCAAAGCTAACAAAATTTGGTGGTTTCTTTTGCGTGGATTGAAAACTATCATGTAGCACTGCTCAGTGAAGGCTTCCTTGATGAGTTCCTTTAAACACTGTAATCAACACATGTACCGGCTCTGTCTTTTGTTTAAGAGTAGCAATTTTCAAAGGATTGAGTTATTCTCAATGCAACACTAAATCCAAGGTGCTAACTTGCTTTTGTTCTTTCAAACTTCTTCACTCTTACAGGGAACAGGTTATATTTAAAAGTCCTGCTAGCCGTGAAACAGCATGTGTCACTGGTCACTCTCACCCACCTTCTCTGTGAGGTGAGAAGTGCATAGATTGTTTATTGGGTTGCTTTGCAAACATGCATTGGGTTGATGCCCAAGGTCAAATGAGCTTGTCTTACATAAGGAATCAAGGTCAGTGAGGGTCTGCAGGCCTTGTGCAAAGTAGCTTTACCCTTACAATGAGCAAGGACGGCTCATAGTAGTGTCACATCTGCAAATTCCAAGACTACTAAGAACAAAAATAGTCAGTCAACTGATGTACAACTAGTTTCATAAATATCAACACCTGTTTCTCATTATTTTGCCTCTTTGAAGAAGATACTTTCCTATTTCAGCTGGTCAGGCGGCCAACCCTATCTTGAGTTACAGTGTGGTCACAGAACTTCCACCACCGCCTCATTAACTAAGGACAAGAGAGCCACCCTGATGGGTCTCACTGGGCTAAACCAGACCAATTCCACAAGCCAAAGGAATGGGGACACAAAGCAAAACACTTCTCTCTAGTCATATACAAGTCACTTCAAAGTTTCCATGACTCAGAGCTATGGGCTGCCAACTGTGGTACCCTGTCAAAAAAATAGTGAGGCTTAATGAAATCAGCCTGAGGCTGGAAGGCAGGAAGATGTGGGTTTTAATGCTAGCTCTGCTGCTGCATCATTATGTAGCAGCAACCAAAAAATTCCCTAGAAGTTTAAACTTCTTTGAAAGTATGTATAAGGTTGACACACACAAGAATTACCTGAGGACTCTGGCAAAACAAGGGCATGAAACACTACCCACTGACTGTCCTTATCTGCTTTCCATCTTTACACAGATACCGTTCATCGTTCTCTAACGCTGCCTCCCTTGGCACTCCTCCACACAAACTTTTAACAGATCATTTTCCCCCTACTCCTCTGTAGCTGTGGAGGTTTGACACCCGCGCTGAGAGAACCTGATGCCTCTGCTGTATAAAACAACCCATGCAAGCACCTTTTAAGGGAGTGAGGCTGAAAAAGAGATTCCCTTTTTTTTTTAACTTACGAAATTGTGATCATGTTACCTCTACCATATTTATTATCAGGATCTCATCCCTTTTTAATCTTCACACTTAATTAGTTCTTTCCTGTGGAAAAGCAGCTCTAAGGGACTTGGCTTGTGATAGAGCTGACATTGCCTTGACCACATGGATAACAAGAATACAATATGTAAAAAAGGTCCCAGACTGCTCAGTGAAAGGCCAGGCTTCATCAGTGCCAGGTAGAGCACAGGACATTTAAGAATGTCAAAAGAGGAGGAATAGCTCCTGTACACCTCAAAAGGCACATCTTAGAAATCATTAGTTTGGAATTAGCTCAATCACAGCTGGGGAAAAGTCCCATACCCAGAGCTCCATGGCTCCAGGCACACCAATATTAGCGTCCAGTATGTGAATTTTCGGTTGAACTGGAACTGCCGCTTAAACATCCCACAACATGGGAATAAGTCCACCAATTCCCTCCTGCTCCCCCGTTGTTTTAATCCAGCTACGTATTCTCTTAACTAGACATCTTTCAATGATTGACCCTAATATTAAAGAAATAAAAATGCATTTCCTTACCTAGCTAACTCATTAAGCTGGCTTTTGACAGGGTGCTAGCAAATTTAGCCTACCAGCAGCCTCTGCAAGTAGAGGCTCCTCAAACCAGCATCTGAGCCACAGTCAAAAAAGTCAGTTAATCCATTGCCATCTGTATTTTGTTAGCCACCCAGTTGGACATAACAGTCCCAACGCTATCAATTAGTGCAGCCTGTGCTACCTACTGCAGTGCTAATTAACAGCACATTAGGTCTTCTACACATATCCAGATCTTTTGACAGCACCAGACACAGTGGGGGCGGGGGGGCAAGGCAGGAGGAGAAGCATCTTTGCTTACCCTAGGTCAGAGATTCAACTTCCCCAAATCCTGCTCATCCTCCCAGTGTCACAATAAATCATTCTTTCTGCTCGTTTAAGGGTCTCGGCTCCCAGAGGATGTGCAGGGGAAGCACTGGCTACAAAGAGATCCCCACAACTCTAGTCGCCCTTTGTTTCCCTAACAAAGACATTGTTCAAGGGTTTTGACTCCAAAGAGCGTCCACTCAGGTGTAAACCGGCCACAGCTCTACTGAGCAGGTAGAGCTCAGAGACAACACACAAATTATGGTCATGATGATGTATTTATGATATTACTACAGCAGCAGCAAAGCCTCCTGTTAGTGTCCCTTGATTTCAACTAGATGATCAGAAATAAGGTCTGAATGTGAACACACACATGAGAAACAGGACTACCATGCTTTGTCTTGTGCCCTTGGGATGGCACCAAGATCAGAACTGCCTTCCCACAGGCACAAAATTAATTTATTACATCACACAAAATTTATAATTCAACTGGTGGCTGACCTGCTTTCAAGTGTCTTCACTGGAGACAGGACACCTTTGCAGTATTTTGTGTCAGCCAAACAAAAATAGGCAAGACAACAGTGTCCGTTGACAAAACAAACTGAAAATACAATACACATTTGTGACCAAGTGTCCTACGCTTGAAATTAAGCCTCTTCGAGCTTGACTTCAGCTAGGCTTCAGTCCACCAGCCAGGCAAGTTTCTGTGCTCTCAATCCAAACACAATTAAAATATTCAGACTGTTACTTCCACACTAGTTCTCTTCCTACCTTCCCCTGTTTTTTAAGTAGATAGATTGTCCAAGCATTCTCATGAAAGAAAAAGCAAGACTGTCTTCCCCAAAATCAAGATCTGTGTAGGTATTACAGCAAACCTCTTCCCACAGAGGCTGTGGGCTTTTTATTACTCTTTATTTATTCTTAAGCCTGCTTCTCCTTGTGGTCAGGTAACAGTCTCTTCCATCCAGCGCCAGGCTGCAGGACAAGTTGTGTCAGTTCTTCAGTCTTGAGCTCAAGTTGCTTCTCAAGGGACTACATTTAGTCTTAGCTTTGACAACAGAGATGCAAAACTAGGTCTGTGCTCCCCTCAGCATGATTTCCACCAAGCCTGCTCCTGTGCTCCAACAACTCTTTCAGTGCTGGAACAAAAGGAAAACTAGCTTTATGATCTTTAGCAGATACATACCAAGAGTGTTCAGATAACCGGTAAGGGCGCTTTTCTGACTGCGTATCACTGTTGAAGCTGAGCATCAGCCACTCTCATTATTTATATATTTTTTTTTGCAGCTCCACCACTTTTCCTGTCCTACTAAACCTCAGTATTTCTCAGGCCCGGCTCTTCGCCCGTTTTAATTTCATACGCTGCACAAACCTCAAAGTCTGAGTACATTATGAAGATATTTTCCCTCACAACGGAACTAACACCAGCGTTGCTAATAGCTGCAGTTTTTCCTCCCATCGGACTCTCAGACTTCTGAAGCTGTAAAAGAAAAGACAGTGTGCTTGTCTAGGAAGGGAGTATTGTTTCTAAATTAATGAAATCATTTCCAAGGCTTAACTACAAAAAGAGGAGAGAGGGTTTATGCTGGTGTATGAATGTACACCTCAGTGCTGTATATGCAACTCTTGTGTAAACTGGGATCCCGTTAGGTATACGCAGTCTGCAGGCAGATGCTCTCCAGAGCAACCACAGTCCCTCCCAACCCGCACCATGCCTCCGTGCTCGGCAGTCCTCCTATACTTCTGAGAGTCCTTAGCTCCTCAGATGCACGACAGTCCTCATCCAAAAGACAATTTCATTTGCTCCCCACTACAAAACTATGGTTTTTTTCCAGATCCTCCTCTAGCAAAGTCAATGCACTTCGTTATTCAGCAGACCACTTACAGTAACACATGGCAACTAATTCTGAAATCCTTTCTCCACCTTTGACAGCAGTCTGGGTAGTGAACATTCATTCAGCCTTCAAGTGGACTCTGTTGAGCTCTTATCCATCCACCCCTGGCAGCAGAGACAAGCCCAAGCTTCATCTGCCTTTGCCACCTTTGGAACCGGGCACGTGAGGAAGCACAGCACAGACGCAAAGCACAGCTTGGCTCAGGTCTGTAAGAAATCTCACCAGGACCGGTACCCGAGCTAACACCCCCTCTGCGAGTACACAGTCCTCCTTCCATGTGGCATCACTCGAACTTCCACCAGCTCACAAATCTTGGCGCTGCCTGCGCCACTGTTTTGTGGCAAGATAAATTTTGCTCTTCTCTGAGCTACAGTACGATCAAATCTTGCTCCTCTCCTGAGAAGCCCACATCTGCTGCCTGAGGCTTTTTTTTTTTAAAGGTGGAACAGGAAACAGGAAAAAAATTACACCAACACCCAGCTGTGAAAGCCCTGGGGAGTCCACGCTGAATAACCCCCACCCAAATCTCAACAGCGTAAGCACGTATTTCCTTCGCTTCACTTTGTGAATCCTACAGACCAACTCTTCAAGGACATGCAACACAACCAGAAGAGACAGGACTTCTGAAGTGTTTCTGAACTCATTATGCATTCAGCTTTATTTCAAAGTAATTCATGAATTTAGACAACCTAAGCTTACCTGTATACTATTCCCTGTCCAACTGTTGCGTATCTCTGGAGTTTGGGGCATGTTACATTTATCCCTGGGGGGGGTCTGCGATTCCCTGGTCCAGAGTGTGGCTCTGCAACTTGACCTGCCTCTGCTCCAGCTTCCTTGTAAACTGGCTGCACGCTCGAGGCTCCAGCCTCCCTGCCTTGTTACTCCTTCATCAGGGGTGACCAACCCCTAGACATCTCCTCTCCAAGATCAAATACGAACCGCCGGGCCGCAGCCACCCCTGTACTTGCAGATAAACTGCAGGTTTATGATTTTCTGTGCTTGGTGCCACAACAGCTGTTCTTGGAATTTTACTTCAAAATGAAAAGGCTTTAAAACAAAAGCTAAATTTTAAAAATCAAATGGAATTTGCAGCCTCAGGTACACCCTGCTCATAAGCTCAATTAATTCATGAGGCGTACATAAATTCTTTACAATACCTTTACTACAGCTTTAGATGAGGAAATAGCTAGATGCTGTCAACACAGAAAATCCAAGAGTGACAGAAGCTTTGTTTCAACTTTCACTGTTGCAAATTAAAAGAGAAAAAAACAGTACGGCTGGAGCATACATGTCCGTTGCCACTTTGGATCCTATTCCAAAAGGAACAGAAGAAGCAGCTGGGCTTTATTGAATCCATTCAGATGAGATCTTCTATGTGGGGGAAAAGGATCAAGAGCACCGAAGTCTGAAGTCTTTACATATCCATTATTTGTCATTCATTTTTCTTCTGGCAACTAACTAGATTTAATCCTGGTTACAGTTAATGAAACAACAGCTAATGTAACATCAAAGACTGTTCTCAGCTTTGAAGCCTTGGTTCTAGTTCTCGTAGCTGTGACAATCTAGTACTAGAGACTTACTCCACAGACTGCGCTTTCCCAGGAGAAGAAACAGCAACCTTACTTGGAGAATTTTTTACGGAAGGGATGGAGAAGAGGACCGACATGACTGAAGGTTATTCTTAAATGGTCTCCTTTAACCCAGTTTATGAACGTTATTGACTAGCCAAGCTTAAGTGGTCAGCAAAACACACATTTCATTAATATTTTCTTAAGAGTAATAAGCTTTCAGACCAGCTGCACTTTAATTCCCTGAGCAGGTCCTTCTAGGAGCCATACGGCTGGTACGTTTACTTGTGATATATCTAATTCTTCTAATGAAGACAGCACCTGACTGACTCTTCAGAGCTAGTATCGAAGCTTCAGTGTCCCCAAAATTAGGTTACAGTCAAACTTGTTTTGGTAAAAGGAACACTGCTTCACACTCAAGTAAAACACTGTGTGGGTGGAGTATAGTGAAATCCTGTATTTCACAATATTTTAACTCAAAACCCAGCTGCAGTAAAATTTCAGTTTGCAATGCTAAAAAAAGCTGTAACCACAACGCAGCCACGACAAGTTTGAAGGTTAAAACAAAACACTTACAGTTCTCTGTGCCAACAATTCAGAGCTGCAGATGATTATCAAACCCCTAAACGTCACACCCTCCCACTTCAACATGAAAAGTCGAGTTGGACACACAAAAACAAAAAGCTTAGTCAAGTACAGTAGTTGTCATTTCTAGTTTTTACTGTGTAAAGTAGTTTAAAGCTATTCTTCCTGAACATCTAAGCTGACTACTTTGATAGCACCCAAGAACTTCTCGAGGCAGATGTTCATTCTTACTTTATGCATTTATATCAGAGGCACCTCAGCCAACAGCTTAGGCTCTCTACCAGAGAGCAATTCAGAGCCCCAGATTCAGACTTCACCCCTCTCTGCTGACGGCACAGGGCATCTGAAGTTAAACTGTTACACTGTCTGCCTGCAGTCATCTCAAGGAGGTTAACTTCTGATTAAGTACAACGTCCTCAATAATAACAAGAGAACACCACAGCTCTCGCCACGTTCTAGATTTGTAAAACAGCACCTGGAAGCCAAAGGACTCCGTGCAAGGCACTGAAGTAACAGCACAGAATTCCTGTTGCAGAGAGCTTACCCACCCAGAGAGCAAACACGCACGAAGGAAGGGGGAAATACACAGAGGCGATGTTCTACTCTCAATTCTTTAAAAGGTGAAAGACTCTAAGCATTTCACATTGTTCACGAAGGCCCAGCCCTGGCACTGGAAGAACTCCGACGTGAAATTAGGTTTTTCTTTGGAGGAGGGAGGGATCTGAAATGTCAGCTCAGTGCATCCAAGCTGCTAAAAGGCAACTGAAAAATAATGTTTAGGCTCCGGTGTTTACATCAGCTACCTGATTTTTGATTACTTGGCTTTGGGATGACCATGAAAACCAAGCCAGACAGGGCTAGTGACAAGAGAGAGATCAGAACCCAGGCACACGGCTATCCCAGCTCGATCTTAAGGCAACAGTTACAGAGTTTTCCCAGCTCCACAATACAGAGCAGCAGCTGGCTACCCACACGAAGTATCTCCAGTTGAGCACTCCCCGCTTGGTAAGTGTTCTACTTAACAAAACAGCCTCACTGAAGAAAATAATTCACTTTTCGTTTGTCCTTTGGACATCAGTACTTTGACTGGCAGAAGAGAAGAGGGGTGAAGTCACATTCCTCGCGTACCACAGGCACTCCACATCAAGATGCTTGAGCAGGCACTGGTCAGATTTTGAGGAAGAACAGAACAGCAGTGGGATAAGTCAGAAAGACACTGGATTAAGAAACAGGAGTAGGTTAAAGTTACCCAACAACTGCCAAAGGCCTTTCAATGAAATACAGGCAAGCAAACATTTTGAACGCAGATAAGTTCCCTTGTTCCACTGAACTGTGGCTGAAACAGTAATGGCAGGAGATAATATTTTAGTGGTACTAAGAGAAGTAAAATAAAAGTGACTTCGACACAGACTGAGATGGCTTTGCACACAGGGAGCACCACGGCTCCCCTGGTAGTGTCTGCAGTGTCCTTGTATGNCTGTGTCGAAGTCACTGAGATGGCTTTGCACACAGGGAGCACCACGGCTCCCCTGGTAGTGTCTGCAGTGTCCTTGTATGCTACTTGGCAGCCCACAGCGAGAAAGGGAACAGCTGAGGCTATTACACTGTTCAAGGCAAAGTAATATTGCCGTAACTGAAAACACACGCAGAAATCCACAGTAAGGAGACTACAGAATTAGGTCACCCAATTCAAGCTGCAACCTGCTCATAAATGCAGCAGAGTCTCAGCCAGGCAAGTTACTCTTATCTAACTGTTTCACAGGTGAACATAAACATCTGAGCTAGCAGGATGTAATTTGACTGTGATAGACAAAAGCAACTGCTTCAATGAACTTCATCTGGAGAAGTCGTCTGTATCATTAAACACACAGATCCAGAACGTCCCCGACAGCTGCAGAAGTGATTTTAACATCTAAACTACACCCTTCCAGCCACAACATACAGGACACTTGTGCCGTTTATTTGGGTTCGTTAGAACGATTCCTAACCTTCAGCAGAAAATATAGACAGCAATTAATAAAAAAAGAAAAAAAAACCACCAACCATCGTGAGAATTAGAACTTTTATTAGTGTATTCACATATTAGGCAAATGCAACACGCATGAAGCTTATTTCTTAGGTTCACAAGTTCTACCAATACATTAGTCTACTGGTAAAACTAGCACAAACTGGTAACTGCTTTGCCAATTTTTAAAGGTGTCTGGCCCACTTTTTCAAGGCTTGATTTTTGGTATTGCTTCTATGCCCTAGTCGTTATGGCATAAAAATATCCACCACTACCATCAATTTAGTCAACTGATTAAAAGCTGTAACACTGGCCACATTTTTGTTCTCAAAGCTAAGTTATCACTAGCCGTACTTACAAAGTACAGTACTAGTGTAATGGATGAAACAATGAGAAAACAGACAAAGGCAATCCTGCTACTGCCACAATAACAAAAGAATGACAGACAGCTAGATCACAAGATTGTTAGTAAGATGTATATTTTTCAAGTCAGAATAACCCTTCTATACAGTTTCCCAACCCTTCCCCAACCCAGACTTATTTGTAGAATATATTTCAGAATACTTTTAATATGGTGCAGCTGTAGTGTCCAAGGGTTCACAATAACATGCACTGTCATGAAGAACCTAGAAGTCCTCCTTCGCTGGTCATACCTCAGCAACCACTATCCTAGAGGTTTTGCAGAAGCAACTACTTTTAATAACAAGGCCCTTTATGACATAATGAATGCGTATGTTCTGGTATGTAAGTAAGCTATACAAAGCCCCTCAGATCAGAAATTTAAACTCTGTTGCTGAAATATGTTAAGAAGCTGCATCTATTTAAAACCTATATGAAAGAGTCTAATTTACCCTGGGAAAGGATTTTTCAAGGTATTTGGCTCCAAAAACTGAAAAACATTATTTTTAGTGATATCCGTTTAATGAAAAAACACAGGTGTAAGGGGTAAGCCAATAACCTTGTGTACTTAATCCAGTATCCAATGCTATGGTAGATTTTTCATTCCGTGAGAAAAAGCACTGATTTCAATGATTCAATGTACAAAAAGTCCCCAACCATGTCAGTGCCAGCAATACTGCTGGCAACAGATGCATCAACTCAATGGGTAGGGAGAAGTAGACTCCTAGTGTGATGGATACTTGGAATTTGTAATATGAATTAAATTTAGGCCCCATTAACCATATCTGCTGGTTTTGGCTGAGAAGGGGTTAATTCTCTTCACTGTAGTGCCTGTGGTGGTCAGGGACCTTTCCAGCTTCCCACGCTCTGCCACGTGGGCAGGGGGTGGCGGGGCCACGGCGGGGGTGGCTGACCCCGACTGGCCAGTGGGATGTTCACTCCATACCGTGTGACACCACGACCAGTATATTAACGGGGCAGTTGGCACACGGAGGGGGGGCAGTTGCGGGTCGGCGGGCCGTGAGCGGCTGCGTCACATGTGGTTTGTTTTGGTGGTTCATTCCCCCTTCCCCCCCTCCCTGCCCCGGTTTCACGCCTCTCACTGTTTTCCTTTCCATTGCATTTCTGTTGTTGTTGTTTTATTTTAATTATTAAACTGTTCTTACCTCAACCCACGAGCGTTACCCTTCTGATTCTCTCCTCCGTCCCACCAGTGGGGGAGTGAGCGAGCGACTGTGTGGGGCTGAGTCGCCGGCTAAACCACAACAGCATATAAATCGTCTCAAGATCTCACAGATGAATCTCAAGACATTTCTTTCCCTTCCAATGGAGGGATTTTCTTTTTCTTTAAGAAGGCAGCAAAAAGTTAAGCTTTTCTACAAGGAAAGTCTGCTTGTTATGTTTAGGACAACTTGAAAAACCTGCTTATATAAACAAATATAAAAGAATAAAGGAGTAGAGTCTTGGAATTCTGAGAGATTTGCCCCAGTCAAAAGAACAGATGACTATTTATGGGAACTAAAATGTAGAACAGCACAATACTGTGATATTTGAGATCATGATACATTACCTGTACATATACTTAGCTATTCATGTTATTGATAAACCATTAGGACACTCAATTATATACCCAATAGAAACACCATTAAGAGTCTTTAGAACTGTCCCTTCTTCTTTCTGAAGAAGGCATTTCTATACACTAAATTTTCATCTAGTATCAGAGTATAGGAAACAGAATCCACAAGGTGCTTTAATTGATGAGACCTCAAGTGCTGTTTTTCTTTTTTTTTTTTTTTTTTAAAACCTTTTTGGATAGTAAACAGTTCATAGAGACCACACACAAATACTACGACAGACGAGCTGTTATATTAAGTCTGTTGACTGGACTCGGTATTTAGCCCACTGGTAAAGAAGGAAGGAGTTTTACGACATGCTGGAGCAGCGTACTGAAGGGGAGCCCATCTGAGTCAATACTTTGTCCAACCATTGTAGAGGTCCGTTCAGATGAAGTTCAATCCAGCAAGGAGTGCTTGTTACCGTTTGCCGCCTAGAAAATAAAGAACAATAGCAAAGTCAGAAAGCAGCTTTGGCTGCCATGAAGTTCCGCATCGTATGATCACGTACATTTTCATCCATATCTGCTACACGGAAAGATAAAAACATGCAGCCATTACCATAACTGTTACTAAGCTTTTTACAGTGTTTGAAGAAAACAAGGAAAGGCAACAAAAAACCCCAAAACGCCCCGTATCTATAAAAGGCATCAATAATGACATGTTTGTCCGCAACACATCGAGAATATTCTGCTCTGGAGAACAAGGTAAGTACTGCAGCATTTGTTCAAGTGCCACACCAAAAGCCGTACCTCTAAAATGAAATTTAAAACTGAAGATTGTCCAGCCAGTGTGGTGTTCACATCAGATAGCTGTGTGCAGCTGTATCTCAGCCTTCAAAGAGTCTGCGTGCATAACTGCGTTTGAACTTCACAGACAACTACTGAGAAATAGGGAATAGGAACACTTGGCTCTGCGTTGTCAGCATGGCCAAACAGCACAGTATTGCTGCAATTGTAAGGTCTGGCTTTTTTGAGCAATTGACCAGATAAACGTACAAGGAAACTGCTCGATGTTGTCAGAAACACTACATCAAAACACAGCGTGTGGTTTCACTGTGCTAACTGATGCTATCTCAAAGGAACACCAAACTTTACATCTCTGATTTCCTGTAATCTTACACTTCTACATGCATTTTGTACTGTAACATCCTCACACAAACAATTTAAGTCAAAATTGTGTTTTCTTGTCTTCTGTATAAACTTGCCTATAATTTTCCACAACAGAGGGCCTTAGTTACAACACCATACAGAAAGCCTCAGTAAAGCTGAAGGACTGACACCCATAAAAGCTTTATTCACTCTCCTGTATCTCTCAGTTTGAGACCTGTTATTCAAAAGTCTTCCTCCTCATCTCCAAAGTAAAGAAATCAGTATTGGACATATTCTGCCTGAGAAATCCTGTTATTTCACTGTACCCACTCCAGGCATGGGAGTTTTCCCAAACTAGACTGGCAAGCCTATGGTTGTTAAGCCAGTTTTACCTAGTAATTCTAGCTATCCCAAAGTCAAAGCAAGGAGGCATTAAGATTCAAAGGCAGCAGATTAGTCAGATGCAAACCCAGCCCCTTCGTTTTTACTGTCGACACTGCAACCCTTCGGTTTAAGGAAATCTGCTTATATAAACAGAGGAACTGAAAAGGCAGAAAGATTAAGACAGTGAGAGGATGGATTTCCAAAGTGGCCTGTGGTTTTAACATTTTCTAGGAGAAGAAAGTAGCTGGGGCCTGCCCTCTCTCAGCACTCTAAAAAACATTGTTATCTTAGCCCCGAATGCCTATGCCAAAACAAAGTGATCCAATAAAAGAACAATCTAAACCACAGGAAATATAACTCCATTTAGTCTCAAATCCTCTCCCAGAGAAGGAAGTTCATTATTCCACCGCTGTCAACTCCCCTACAATGTGTTCTACAACACACTTCCTCAGAATTTTATAACTTGTTCCGTTCAACAGCCCTGGCTTTGCGCTGGGCTGGCAGAAGTTGATAAAATAGTGACAGTCACTTAGCAGCCATCTCAAAGCTAAAACTCAGCCTCTTCTACCCACAGGTTTCCAGCTGGTGTATCACTAAGCATCTTTGCTGTAATTACCTCTGCTTAACTTTCTTCAGAAGATGATCCTAGCCCTGGTTAGCTCCTGTGTTAATGTGAACACTTAATTGCCAGCCTGAACTTCTACCACCAACCTCAATTCAAGCCAACATGTATCGATCAAAAGCTATAAGTTATTTTGTCTACCAAGCTTATAAAATCTACCACCTTGCCATATCTACACCTTTATGCGTGTATGCCATATGCCTAAACTTCAAGTAATGCTTCGGCTTTGCTGAAGCCTGTTCTATGAGAACTGTTTTTGACAGTAATGAAGCACAGAAGTTTTAACAAGAATGATGGATTTCACCCTGCTTCCTAGTCCATTTTGATAATTCAGACTACATTCATTTAAATTCAAGGTTGTGTTTGCAGGAGCAACCTCCCCTTGCTTTAATCACACTGCAGCAAAACTTACAAGTTTTGTGCATCAATAATTTATTAGCACGGTCTTAAACAGAGATGCAAAGAAACTAGCTCAGCATCATGCCAGCGAACAGTTTCTGTGCTGTTCTGGCAGTGTTTCCACTGGAGCTTTTTCAACCCTATGGTCTCTGAAGGGTTTATAGACTACTAACAACCAACATTCTCCCTCCTCAGAAATAACTTTACCAAAAGCCTCCCCACTCTTTCAACCCAGCACTTACACTCCATTCACTTCCAGTTGACTCCATAAAATCTGACGGATTAAGCCTTGTGTTCTGATCTGAATGTTGTATTTAATTATGCGTAACTGTATATACATATTCCTTTTGAGCCAAATGCACCAGTTCTTTAAACTTAAGCCAGATCCTTTCTTGTATACCTTTTGCTAACAAAGAGGTACCAATTTATTCCATTACTCAAATTTCTCATTTCACCTAATTAGGCTTTTAAAAAATTGGCTTCATTTTGCTGAGAAGCCTCCCCACGTACTGACACTATTTACATGTATATATTTCAAGAGCAGATAGAAGAATCAAACCCCCAGGATTTACAGTGGAACCTATATGCCATTATTCAACTTCAGAAATTATATGGATTTTTAAAAAAATCTATTATGTATCGCAATAGGGTATTGATATGTCAGACTTACTTTCTTTCAGTGGAGAATTTCTAGAAAGGTTTAAGGGATTTGTTTAAGACCAAATCTCTAGCTCTCCAAAATAATGCAAACTGCTCAGTTAGAGGTCAACGCCTTTTCTTCCCGAAGTCCCATACTACATTAAAAACAGACAGAGTCCTCAACTACGGTTCTTAGTTTGTGCTAATAGAGAACACAACTGGAATCTACTCAAAAGCAGATAAAAAACTACCTTTTCCACTCAAAAAACTGTTTTCAGTGATTTTACTACATAAACACAGTCATCTTACTGCTGCGAAATTTTTTCCACTATAAGTTCCAAAATATTTACCATCCCTTAAATCTGTGTTCTCCAGCTGTTTTGTTCTGCAGAATGCACTCCAAGTAACTCCAGTTCCTCCTGCTGCGTACTATCAGCTGCATCCCACACCACAACCTCAATAACTGACTATACTCCATATAGGACAGAGACCAAAACAACTGCACGTCTAACAAATGGCAAATAATCTCATAGCACAAACTGTAAAACTTCTGGATTTCAGGTGTTCCGCCACAATAAGCAAGTAAGCAGGACGGAGAAGGGAAAAAGAGCTTTGACAACAATCCTTGATCAGCAGCTGACTTCAATGCAATACTAAAATCAGTTTATTGGTCTTCAACTTAGAAGCTCAATAGCTGAGTGGGAGAAAAAGAAATAAGAAAAAGGAAAATATGGGTTCAACTTGCAGACAGCATATCTACAATAGCAGCAAGAAGCCTGTAGGCATGGTTTCCAAGCCAGACAGAAATAATGTATTATTAAAGAAGAAAAGTTATTAACTCTAAATTCAAAAGCAAATTTTTTTTTTTCTCACCTGTATTCCGCTCCCCATCCTTTAACAAAACTCATTCTTATGGTACACATTCTAGTAAGCTGATAAACTGCTTCAAAACCCTGATTCACAGATTGAGCCAGAAGAGCAGCAAATTCTTGGTTATTAAAGATTTTTAGATTGCATCCTATAAAGAAAAAAAGGTCAAAAGGGTACAGTCAATGAATACTTGTGGTTGCTACACAGAAGCCCAAAACTATGCAGAAACCCCCTCAAGGTATCAAAAGGAAAGCAAATGTCATCCAGGGAATACTTTCATGAGATATTTTTGGTGAGACCTTTGGTAGGCTACTAACCTGGTGGGATTTTGCACACAGTTGCAGGATGCCAGCCGTATCTTTGATTACAGTTGGGGCTCTGAACAAAAATCGCACTATCGCTTAGGCACTCAGCAAAAACCTCTCCACCGATGTAATAAAGGCGTACTCCCCTTCCTGTAGCAAAATTCAAAGGAACTCTAGTTACAATATGACCCCAGCAAACTAACAAACAAGCAAGCATTTTGTTTCAGAGAAGGCCAAGGTTGTTCTTTACAACAGAAACAGAAACCAGTTACCTACAGGACCACACTGCTGGGCTCACAGCTGTAGCAGAACACAATTAACTTGCATTTTTCTCCCACGAACACACAGTATTTGAAGGAGAAGCAGAGTAATTTTTTGTGAAGACTGAGACAGAATTTTCCAGCCATGAAACGGCTTCTAACCAAATCCAGGTTAGGAAGCAGTGCTCACTACCAACTTTTTCACTTAAAGAAATACCAGAATTGAAATAAAAAGATTAGATTTAACAGATTTAAAACTTGTGGTAGTATGAAAGGAGTGGCACAGGCCGCTATGCCAAAAAAGGAAGACGCAAGGTACACCACTTCAACACTCTCTCCTTACATGCACCCACACGACTTCACAACCCAGTGCATACTACTTTGACAAAAAACAACAGGACTTTACTTAGCCTTACTACAAAAAAATGCCCATTAGAAATCCTATTGCTCACTTTTAAATCGTGATCTTGTTCTCTCTGAGTGGAAAAAAAAAATCTGTATAGGTTTATTTCTAGCACAAGTAAGTGAAGTAATGTGCAACTGATCTCCTAAAGTGAACTATTTGTAATTAACAAGTCCTTCAAAGGTGATAGTTTCTCTTCCCCTTTTTCTTTAGTTATTTTTCAAACAAAACATGAACTGCTCTATAAAAAAGTGAGAGCTCCTTACGTTTTTGCTTTTCCTCATCATTGACCATTTTGATCAGTTGGAAGAGGCACAGCCTGGGTTTCTGCATGTCTAAAATTTTATTAGACAAGCATTTAGAATTGGCATAGAGGGAGTCAGAAGGTTCCACTAAAGAGGTTGAATTTTTTAAATAAAACAAAAAAAATTTTGTTAATATTGCTAAATAAAAGAATACAGGGGAAAAAAAAAAAAAGAAAAAAAGTAGTTTACTGAAGAACTTAAAGCAAAGATGCTGCACTGTGGAAAAAATATTCTTTTCTAACCACTACAAAGAAAATGTCGAAACAGCCTGTTATCTCAATGGCAGCTTTTCCCATTTCAGAAAAGAGTTCAAGAATTACTACCGATGTCCATTCTGCATTTTATAAATTGGAATAAACTAAGCAACATGTTAGTATTTTGTAATTAAAGCTTAAATTTCAATTATAAGCAACTCTGAATATAAATGCTACCCAGGGCAGAGTGGCCCAACGAGGAGACTGAAAGCCAAAAACCTGCCCCTCAGGACGCTTTAATGCAGCGTCTTTTTCCAGAAGGCGAAGAACAGCAACGTGAGCAACAGAAATCCCATGAAGTCGGGTGGCTTCCTCCTGTGCAGCTCTCAGCCCGACAGCTGTATGACTGACTGCTGCTGCCACCGACTGAGTGACTACTGACTGCGGAAAGGCAGCTCCTTTCAGCTTCAGCCACCACCACATCCCTTCCCAATTGCAGCTGCCTGTGGTAGCAGAAGCTGCTACATTTCTCCCTGATTTCAGAAGCAGTGACCTCTGTGTCTTTCCACTTCTGCCCTTAGCAAGAGAGACCAAATTCTTCTTGGCAAGCCTCGAGAGAGAAGTTCAATGGCTGGCTGCACAAGGGTGAAAGGGATCCCAACTCACAGGTCTGCCCTTCCTACTTGGATCATTCCAGATAATTTAATGGCTAAAATGAAATTAAATAGTTAAAAGATCAGAGATTTTTACCTATGTGTCGCCTTGTCATTTCCACTGTAGCATTTCTGTTTACATTGGAAAGCAGACCTAGACAAAATCGTTCTGAATTTGATGGATCTGTAAAGCCATCTACGGTCAGAGAAGGCTGTGATGCATGGAAGGTTTCTCCCACTCTTTGATTCAATTCATAATAAGCTATTGAACACCAAAATGCAGGCTCCGAGTAAGTAACTGGTTGCAAGTCTAAAAAAAAACCCCAAAACAAAATAAGCTTAGCACAGAATTTGAGGCTTAAAAGACATCTATCTGCCCTGCTATTCGTCACTTCCAGAAACAACAGCAGTAGACTCCTCAAACTACTCAAATTATATTTTGCTTGCTGTCATTTTTACCTAGCCCAGTAAACAGAATGGAATTCAATATTCCACACAAGGGAAGGACGAGGGGAATAAGGGGTGATCTGATCTGACCACAGCTCATGTAGTTCAGTACTTGCATTTTGCTCTGTAAAATGGTTAAGCTAATGTTGCTGTGAATGCCAGACGTCAAAACATTTCTGTTGCCTTTCTATAACTTGCAAACATTTAGGCAACGCTGAAGAGATTAAACTATCAAACACTGAACCACACAAAGGGAAAAAAAATAATATGAAAATGATGTTCCCTTGTATTACACTATCTTATACAGCCTCTTCAGATAAAGGCAGCTCTAAGCTCCCTTCACTCTCCCCTACCAGAGCTCGGTATCTTCCCCGTGCATCTTCAGCTTTCCCTGCGCAGCTTCCCCTTTTTACCTACCCTAATTACTTACTCAGCGTTCTGAACAGCATTCTCCTGTCACATCCATTCCTTAAACACACACAAGGGAATCTGATCTTCCTGAGGCTTTTATACAGACACACAGCAATGGCACCTGATCAAAGCAGGTGGGCAACTAATGCGGGAGTAACAACAGTGTTGGGCTCACAAGTGAAACAGTGCATGACAAGAGCAGCAGAACACACGTACAAGGGAGACAGCAAGTCTGGGCAGCACTATATCTAGGCTAACATCCTTTAAAGCATTTATTTCATAAGAGCTATTCCTACACACAAAACTATATTATTCTTTCTCCTTGCTAGAAGCTCACCAGTTGCAGAAATAGAGTTATTATTAACAAGTTATTAACCCAGCCCTATTATGTTTATCACAGGAAGCCAACCCAATAGTCTCCTCCTAATACAGCTCTTACTTTTATAAAGTATGTTTTAATTTTTAATGTGATTATATATATTAATATATATACACACACACATATATATACAAAGAAGAGTCATCACACACAGAGAAACAATTAAAAGTATTTCCAGCTTACCCAAGCTATGATTAACTGGAGAGAGAGTACTAGGAGACAGCTCTGCTGGAGATCCTGTTGAAGCAATACAGGTTGTTTCAGAGCAAATGATTCTGGTTATTTCAGATGGGTCATTATCTAGATACAGTTTTACATTACAATCCTCTGGAATAAGAAACCTCAGAAATCCTACAACCAGTTTTTCAGCATGTCACATGCTTATTCTGAATTAAGATCACATTTAATTTTCCAGACTCCTGGGAACCGACCCCTCCTTGTAAAGACTCTGTTAACATCTTAGCATTGCATTTGGCAGAGCTCTCACTTCATGCACACTCTGTGAACATTGCTTTGTTTATGCACTTCTCCAGCGAGAAGGTAGTGACTTCTTCCCAAATTCAGTGAAAAAACCTTAGGAAAAGTGGACGAGACAATCAAGATACTACTTCTCTGTTCTCAAAGGAAAGGGTTTATCTCTAGAAAAGAACAAGCTGGATTTCCTCATTTGAGGAAATTATTCTTTCCTACAAGGAGGAAGGAAAAACTCAGAAAAACATGAACTCTCCGCCACAATTTGTGCACTAGTACGCAAAATACAGAGAGGCTTTGCACGGAAGCATTCCTACAATGACTGCTGATGTCAGGCTTTTTTAATTAAGGTATCTATTGTCACATAGTGGGAAAGTATTGCAGTTCTTGCAGAAACTAGTGCAGTTAATTCCAATTAACAGAAAAAGTTTGGTAACATTAGCTAACTAAACACACGCTCAAGTCTGCCAGCACATAGCAGGAGGTTCTTATCCAGCACATTAACTGTGCTTTTTCCAAGTCTAAGGCCAGATTATCTAAAAACCCTTTCATACAAAGGCACAAATACTTGATGTTTCTAGTACTCTTCCAACAGAGCCTTCCATACAAGAACTAATTTGAAACATGGCAGAAGTGATGAGGCTGTCAAGATTTCAGAGACCGGTTCTCGAAGAGCAGCATTTCTGTAACTTGTATAGGCCAAACAGATGTTTTGCTTCAATGAGTGTATGTCTAGAAAGTAAAGTTAGGGGTAAGTTGAAACCAGTCAACTATTAAAACCTATTTTAAGGCTTTCTGATGAAGACTTAATTAGACCTGTATGCTTTTGTTACAAAACAAATGAAATGTACTTAATATGGTACAGGATGTTTTAAAAGCATTCCCCTAGCAAAAAAATTTTTTCACAAAAGACTGAAAGTGATGTTTTAAAGAGAAAACACCAGGTTGCACAGAGTGCTACTGCCATTGTCATTTGGGCTGAATTCATGCCACTACGCAGAGGGATCACAACTAGTAATCCACAAGTGTTGTGGTCTAACCCCAGCTGGCGACTGAGCACCACACAGCCGCTCACTCACTCCCGCCTTGGTGAGGTGGGAGAAAGAACCAAAAGAGTAAAAGCAAGAAAACTTGTGGGTTGCAATAAGAACAATTTAACAATTGAAATAAAATAAAATAGTAATATTAATACTGCTACTACTAAAAGAATACACAAAGCAAGTGATGCACGATGCAGTTGCTCACCACTCGCCAACCCATGCCCAGCCAGTCCCCAAGCAGCAGCCCCCTGGCCAGCTTCCCCCAGTTTATATACTGAGCATGACGTCATATGGTCTGGAATATCCCTTTGGCCAGTTGGGGTCAGCTGTCCCGGCTGCGTCCCCTCCCAGCTTCTGGTGCATCTCCAGCCTTCTCAGTTGGTAGAGCATGAGAAGCTGCTAAGTCATTGATTCGGTGTAAGCACTACTTAGCAACAACTAGAACATCAGTATGTTATCAACATTATTCTCATACTAAATCTGAAACACAGCACGGTACCAGCTACAGTGAAGAAAATTAACTCTATCCCAGCTGAAACCAGGACACCAAGTCTTGAAAGTAGTGAAAAGTAAGTGTTACCTGTATCCATGCTTTGGTTCAACTGCTGGTCACTCGTTTCTCCATCTTCACTGATATATCCCGGAGGTGGTGTTTCTGTCCAAAAAAAGAAAAACCACTTATTGGTTCAATGACTGGGGAAATTTGTTTGATTTAGCATTTGGGGTTTTTCTCCTCTGGTCTTCACGAGCTCCATATGATACCTGAATACTGAATTAGAATTTCATTTTGCTGTCCCTTTTTCCCTTCAGTAGGACTTCAAACACATTACCTGCCTTATTGTCTATGTAAAATGTACCATCCCTTGTATGCCAGTCAATCACTCAAATGTTATACAATTAACATATAACCCTTGTTTGTTCCATTTAATACAAGACACTTTCACTACAATGAGTAACAATTTTGCAATTGTGATCAACAGCTTTCACATTTAGTAGAATTACAAATGAAAAAAACCATCTGGTGGCTTCTACGAAAAAAAAGGTTGTCTTTATGTAGCATAACCATCAGATCAGATGCCCTCCCACGCCTCATAGAAGTTGCTAGATTTAAAGGTTATTTTTCAGTTCAGTGCCCAAATCCATTTTTCTTCAATACCCAACAGTCGATTTCACTCATTAATAACTATATTATCTAACTAGTTACACTGCACCAGCTCTATTTCACTATTACTTCCAAGCTCTAGTAAAACAATTATCTATTCTTTTAACTAGCTTTCTTTAATGATGGAATTCCACAGACCAGAGTAAACTCAGTAACAAGTCTGAAACATTCTGATGCTAGAAACTGTGTCTAATTCCACAGAAATATCTTCAAAGCCCAGGAGAACATGGCTGTTCCTTTTCTCCATTCAAAATTCACTTTGTAATCCAGACGAGTTAACCAACTGCCTTTCAGGATAATTTTCTTTGAACTGGGAAAATGTCTTTTCCTACATATTATCGGCAAAACCTGAATTTCTTTAGTGAAAGTGTTGAAGCTAACTAACTCTACAATTGCCTTAGAATTGTCTCTGAGACATCTGAGAGATTAAACATGTTTAATTACATTATTACCGAACAGCAAAAATTTAAAGATAAAGGCTTTTGCTTAAGAATTAAAATTATATCAAATATCATGTCTGAGATTTAAAGCAATATAGCATGATCAGAAGGAAGTCAGCAAGAGGAAACTAGATTAAGTCAGTTGATTAAATAAAAATGAACTGAGAGAATTATATCTCTGGTTCACTCTGTAAAACTAGTGGGCTAAATATAGGTATGACAAAATTGAAGTGAGAATTTAAGAGGAAGATTAAGGGAAAGCTTTACTAGCAAGAAGTATGATGTCAAAAATCATACTTATTTGAACATTTCTATACAATTCATTGTGATAAAGTGGACTCCGCCCATCTCCAAACCACTTGTTACAGTTAAGCCCACAGCTACGCTAAAAGGTCAATAACCATTTCCAATCCAACCCATCCCTCTTGTTTCCGGTTGCTAATCCAGGCTCTGGCACAGATTATTTTCCGCATCTAGTCTCTGAACAGAGAAGAATTCCTCCACCTAATACTGTTAATACTGTTTTAGGGTCAGAAGTTGAGCACAACCACAGCTGGAAAAAAATGCCCAGGTGCAGCATTAAAAACTCTTAGCAGAGCTTGACTGCTGCCACAAGTTTGGACAACGCAGCTCAGCGCATCCATAACCTGAAAGGGAACACACAGGCCCAAAGGCCATCCCGCACCTTCACAATCACTGTCTTCCTGGCTGTAGGTGAAACCATCCTCTCCGTAAGCCAAGCACTGCAACAGTAGTGCAGTGCAAAACTAGCACGGTTGTTAGCCTGGCCTACCGCTAAAGAAAATAGTTCTCTGAAGCAGGCTGTCAAGACACACGGGACCTATCAGAACCTAGCTAAGTATTCAAGATTAAGTTAGCAAGGTCAAGTAAAGTAAGATGCCATTACACAAGTACAACAGGAGCGTGTCAGTGACAAAAGAGAATGAGGCAAGGTGTGGTTAGCTGCATAAACATTTGAAGATCATGTGAATACCCGCAATCACCTTGAACAAGGCTTCCTGCAAATAACTATCTACTTGCTTTTTCTCATTTACATAGCGCTGGAATTTTGAATGATGGCTTTCCAGTAAGCTGCTTGCAAATGCTATCAACAGGCCTCAGATTGAGTCAAAAAAAGTACACATAAGCTAAGAAAGCAACACCAACTTCTAGCACCTTAAATTGCTCTTAAAAGATTTGCTGTCCCTAGCTGCCAACAGATGTGGCACAAGTTAAACAAATGAGATCAAATTTACTGAAATTTTTTTGGTGCCATTTGAATTCTTGGATACATTTAAAAAAACCACAAGCAATATCCTGTTTAAGACACATTGGCACATATTTGAGTTTCAAGGAAGTCCTCTTATTCTTCGTGAGAGTCCAGCTCTGAATTTTCAGCTTGTTCATAACATAGCTGCATTAAACATTTATGAGAAAAACTTCAGCTTTGCTTGGTTTTACGCTCCAGGCAACTTCCTGAAGCGACAGGAAACAGGAAGTTGGGGCAGGAAACAAAGGTGACTGATTTTATGTTTCAACAAGGGTACGGGATTTCGGGTGCACTGTAGCAGATTAGTCTTGGTATTTGTTTTGGGGTAGGGAAGAGGCAAAGACAGGGAGAAGGAATTCTTTAAGAGTTCAAAAACTGTGCACAACAGTAACAAATACAAAAAGCAGACCTTGATTGATTGTGAACTATGGATCGAAACACTTTTTAAGCTAGTGTCTTGCAACTTAAAAGTTTTCTCCACATACTACACTTGGTGAGACTGAGCAGCGGCTGCTCAGTCTCACCATCTCTAATACACAGCGTTTGGCAACCCCTATATGTTTGTAAAACAGGTTTAAAGCATCAAGGGAAGATCTACTTTGTACTTTGTAGCATTTTGAACCTCAAAAAAATTACTGAACACAAGTAAGCTACTGTGTTCTGCACAACAGAATGTATTTCCATTGGAATTAATACATTGAATCAACTATATTTAATTTATCGGTGCATCTTTAAATTAATTTGATCACTTAGGAGGATGAAACTACCATCTTTGTTCCAGTGGCACAATGGTAAGTGTCCTGTTTGTGGCGGGAGTTAAGAAAATACCTGGTATGTAATTGCTCTGCGGTTCAATTCCAGCTGGAAAGTTAGTATTTTCTGGAATGGAATGGGTATAGTCATCGAGAGGTGGAAGCTCCGTTAGAATCTCGGTGTGCCGTGGCACTAGTACGGGAGGCAAGACTGAAAAAGCAAAATTAAAAGCATTAATAAGAACCTCAAAATACACACTTTGGAGAGCTAAAAAAAAACCCAAAACCTAAAACTTCTAACAATTTGTTCAGATATTTTAAAATTTTCTGACTCTCAGTACTGCTAGTACTGCAATTGTACTGTGAGTTACTGGAAGAAACAGATTCCTGAGGTGTCTCGAGTAAGACTATTCCATTTTAGCATAGATGAGACACCTCTATTCTTGTCATGCTGGACCGTACTTAGCCAGGTGGAAACCACTAGTGGTACTGAAAGCGTTTATCACGTCATTCAACACATTTGTAAAGTACAGATTTTTCAGTATCCCTACTATCAAAAACTTTCAGGGGATGGTATTCTCAAAAGCTGTATCTCTAATAGTCTTGCACTTCTGGCAAGAAAAGGCATCATCTTTCTCTATTTTTCATTTAAAACATTATGCTGAACAAGTACGTACAGATGCTGCTATAGAAAGTCAGAAGCAGAAGGAGTCGTCCTACCTGGCGTCTCCACTCTCTGGTAGTGGTAAGGGTTTACACACACTTCATCCTTTTTAAGATTAAAAGCATATTCACAGTTTTCAATTGCTTTAAGTTCATGGTGACTGTGAAGATCTGGCCAGCGCCACAAACGACAGTAAATAACATGTGGTAATCCTTTACGATGAGATACCTGTAGTCGGCCATCGAGAGATCTATATGGGAAAGATGTTGAGAAGCGTTTACAGACGGCATGCTGGCTCTTAACCGCTGAAGCAACAGTGTACACACATGGGATCAGTAGTTTATTTATTCTCAGAATTCAGTGGATTGACACTGTTAGTGACATTTATACTCTTGTTAAAAGGCTTCAAATGTGATAAAAATGATGGTATCAAGCAGTGTCTTAACTTATTTTTGAGCTGCTCAAATTACTGCCAGTGAATTTAGAGTTCATTAAAAGCCGCTTTACCTCCAGCCAAGTATTTAGGGTGATTGCTTCATATACATTTTTTAAAGTGCAGAAGACAGTTGTTACAAAAAAAAAAAAATAATCACACATTAATAGTCCCTTCCGCTGCTAAACCTCACGGCTTTGCTGTGGCATGGACGCTTTATGGCTTTAAGCATAAGAACTCCCACAGGACTGCAAATAAGCCTATAAGCAGTCAGCTGCCCAAGTGATCCACATGACAGTATAACTGTAATGCAAGAAGCATGAATGCACATCTTGTAAGGGCTGTACAGTTTATCTTCTTGAACTCATCTGCCTCGCTACCAGCTGAAAAGGTTTTGCTAGTTTTAAGACAGACTGCATATGCTTACACAAATGCAGATGTTTATGATTGTTATGGGATGGGAGACAAACCTCAATACACAAATCAAGCAATGTGACATGAAAAAATAAAGACCCTGTTTAGAATTTGCCCACCATAAGAATTTACAAACAATTCTTTAGTAGCTCATATCTGAGCCAATTAGAAAGATTTAACTGAAAGCTTGTGGCATACAAAGCAGTTTAAACACTTTGTAAGATTAGGTCTAAAGAATTAAGTATCACAACTTTGTTAATATAAATACCAAATCACATTAGAGCTTGCATTTAACAAGTCTTCCCATTCTTTCAATGGCACTGCCGTGAAAAAGGAATATTCCAGAATTAGAGTTTCATTGGTCAAAACATCAGCTGAGAACACTTGGATTTCTACAGTGGCAAGCAAATATTTTAAAATGCTGTACCATGAGAGGCCTAAGAAGCATTTTAGTCTATTTTACAGCTAAAAGCATCCCATTGCAGACCCTCCAAAGCCAAACCCTCCCACAAGACTTCTATGATGCGAGAGAGGGCAGAATATTCACCTGGTTTGTTCAGAGAAGCTGTAAAGGCCTGTTGTATCCCACTGATCTATCGTGTTTGGTGTACTCAGTCCCCAAATTTCAGAGCAAGTGCTGTGCATAAATTGAAAACAAAAACAAAAAATTGATATGAATATGGAACATGGTTATTCAAAACACCATGATGTCAAACATGGAAAAATGTACAGAATACTTCCTTTCACATAGAAGATAGAGCATTGTTAGACTTGCATTTAAACGGACATCTCATGCTATATTTTCTATATGAAGGAGGCTATCAAAATGGAACATGTGATTCAAGGTAAATGATAATGTTTTTAAAAGGTGAAATTCCCTGGTTTTAAGTAGTCAATACAGTTGTAATGCTCCTTAAAACAGGCAAAACTTCCTCAGCCTAGCTGGTAACAAAATTCAATTTTAAAGGGTAGTTTCTGGGTGGGGTTTTTTGTTTTTGTTTTTAAACATAAGCTTCCCTAAGACTTCAAACAAAGACCATGTGTATCTGAAACTGAACATCACAATCTAACTTTCAGGTACCACCACTTCAGCATTAATCTCATTCTCCATGCACATACGAATTTCCTACTCTTCTCAAAACAAGAAAATTTGGACCTAAATATTCTCTTCCACTGTATACAGAACACAGAACGTTAACACAGTTTTACAGTACAGTAATTTAAGTCTTAACTATAGAGTAACAAAACTTTAATTGCTAAATCAAGCAGGAGGAAAGGAAAGACAACTATTTCTTTACCAAACTGGTTCAACGGCAAGATCACAACAATAAAGAAAAAGGAGCCTCCGTTCACAGGCACGAACTAAAAGCAGCAGCAGATTTAAGTAAAGCAAGAAAACAGCATGGGCTCGTAAATGGGCAGCACATCTTCAGAATCATAAATCAAGCTCAGCTCTATCACAGCCTTGCTCTGTGACCACTGAAAACTGACAGTTTATTTTACACAAGTAACACACAACTAGACTTCGCACCTCAGAAATGAGAGAATTCGGTAGATGAGCAACTTACAACTCCAGTCCCTAATTACAAAGCCTGAAGTTTGACTGGCTGCTATGTTAAATTCAATAGCCACTGAAAGGTTGTAACAGAAAGAAGAGAATCCAAGTTCAGAGAAAGCCCTGGGGGTGCTGGCTGACAGCCGGCTGGGCATGAGCCAGCAGTGCCCAGGTGGCCAAGGAGGCCACCAGCCCCCGGGCTTGTGTCAGCGCTGGTGTGGCCAGCAGGAGCCGGGCAGGGATGGGGCCCCTGTGCTCGGCCCTGGGAAGGCCCCACCTCGAATGCTGGGCTCAGGTTTGGGCCCCTCGGGACAAGAAGGGCCTTGAGGGGCTGGAGCGTGTCCAGAGAAGGGCAGCGGGGCTGGGGCAGGGTCTGGAGCACAAGTGTGCTGGGGGGCGGCTGAGGGAGCTGGGGGGGTTTGCCTGGAAAAGAGGGGGCTGGGGGAGACTTTATTACTCTCTGCAGTTACCTGAATGGAGGCTGTAGTGAGGTGGGGGTTCGTCTCTTCTCCCAGGTAACTACCTATAGGATAAGAGGAAATGGCAAGCTGCATGAGGGGAGGTTTAGATTGCATATTAGGTAAAATTTCTTTACTGAAAGAGTGATCAGGCATTGGAACAGGTGGTGAAGTCACCATCCCTGGAGGTGTTAAAAAAATGTGTATACATGGCACTTTGGAACATGGTTTAGGAGACATGGTGGTGTCAGATTGATGGTCGGACTTGATGATCTTAGAGGGCTTTTCCAACCTTAATGATTCTATTATTCTATGATCTGTGTCTAAAACACATAAATATTTTTTTGAGGAAAAACTAGAAAAATCTAGCTACATGGGATTGTACTGTAATTGTACATTTATTTTCTTTTTCTTGTGTGTGAGGTTTGATAACAATTGTTTGTGTTTTTGAGTTCATGGCCACAGACATGAAGCTGTCATAAAGATACCATCTTGGACCTCCAGTCATATTGTAGCTGTTTTAAACTAGGAAAGCTCCCTGAAACAAAGCATTTAGAGATTCTGGAAGATGACTTTCAGGGAGCTTGTACACAAGTTGCAACTCACTCTTGACTTTACTTAATATCCTAGAGTTACTTTGACTTTTCCTGTGGATTATAGTAGAAGTTCCATAATGACAAAAATGTTTTAACTCGAGGACAANAACTCCTGGTTTTAAATGTAGGCTTTGCTATTTAAATTTAAGCTCCTAACTTAGCTGATACACTCACAAATATGGACTGAGTGTTCAAAGGGAGAAAAGTAAAGCAGGTATTTTTTTCTTACCCCTACACAGAGGAATTCATTAGTGTTATGAAACAAAAGAGCACACAGCACAGCACTGTACTTAAAACCACTTTCAGGGCTGACGAGCACCTCAATTCCACAGTGACTTTAATAAAACTTAAGTGTGGGCTACTGACAAAGGGAACAAATGATTCTCATCCCCTTCTTGCTTTGTCCCACATGCCTCATTTCTAATGACATCTCGAGGAGGCTGAAATGGCCATGCAGTTGAGCAGCAACCAAATCAATGAACTGGCTATCTGACTACAGAACATGTGGCTGAAAATTAATATTTTCAGTTACTTTTCAGCCAGATCAGTTCTTCTATTCACTGTGGAGCTACACAAGCCCGACAAAGGATGAGCAAGATTGTAATTTTGGGCATCAGTATACATTTAACACAAATAAAGCTGCTCAATAAAATGTGGCCTTTGACATTTTACTGACTATGCACACAAGTAAAAATCTTGTACTAGACAACTTTTTGTCTAGTAGGGAGCAGCATAGCCGCACGTGAAGGCCCGTTCCCTGACATACATCCAGCTCTTCAAAAGAGCCAACTCTCCTGAACAAGTTACATCCATCTCAGACACAGGCAGCATCACAGCTCTGCAGAAACAGAGCGGGCAGAAGAGCGATACTGACCATCACTGCATCAGCAGAGCCTACAACCTTTTTCATATTCTTAAGGTGCCTCCAGGATGGTGGGCTGCCAGAAGCTGCCTAAGGATTGAAATAGTTGCCCTGAAGACACACACGCAGCCTGTGGAACACCAGGGAGCATCCCTGCACTCTACTGTGTCCTTAAATACGCACCACTACTACTGGTAAGACAGATCATCATGCGCATTAAGTCAGAAGAACAATCAGCAGACACAAAACCTGCTGCATATTAATTGACACAGCTCTGACCGCTTACTACCTTTGAGCAATGGATCCTTTATACAAAGCAGAGCTCCAAAGCTGATGCTGTCACACAGATTACAAGTTCCCAAAATTGTGGGGTGCCTCACTAGTGTAAATGTGACATGCCACGCAGCTGCTACACAAGACTTCTAAGACAGCACGTGAAAAAGTAAAGTGTTATAGCCCTTGACAAAGCACGATGAACAGGAACAGTATTTTATATTGCTAACCTCTTCTCTCTGTAATTATTCCAACTATCAAAGCTGACAGCATATACCATAACCTATGGAAAGACAAACAGTATCCTGACGTGACTGTGTGACAGAGCCATAGCTTACAGTGAAACTCAGGGCACCATGGAGGGAGGGCAGGCCAAGAGGAACAGAAAAGGTGATCAGGTAGAGCAAAACTGCTCCAATATTTAGCAGCTTACATTTCTTCCAGGATGTATGTACAGCTGGGATTAATATCAATATTTTACTGGCTCACCTACACTAGGACTATACTCCAATTCCAATAATCCACAATCGCACACTGAAGAGCCTGCAGGAAATCATCCTGTATGATCAATAAAGTCAGCTCAACACAGCTTTTACTGTTCACTGGAAGAAACTTCTGAAGAAATGAAGTGGTCTCCCCACTTTCCCACTCACATAAAAGATCCACTGCCTAAAAGATGCAGGAACACTCCCCCAGCCCTACATCACCCAGACAGTAAACTAGGGCTCTTAATATTCACACACACGCACACCAAATCAGAATGGAATTCCTCACAACCATAAAAAGCATACTTCATACGCAGTACTTCATGAAAGGCCACAGTACGTTCATTCATACACAAGCAATAGCGGGATGGAGGGCAGACACTCCTACTCATTCCAGAAAGGTAGTGGCTGAAAAGTTGACTGCATTCTGAAAGATGTTTGAACCACCACTAAAATTATCTAAAAGGGAGTCAGGAGGTACAGATTTTTTAGTAGTACAGAATTATTTCCCCAAAATAAATAGGAGGCATTCTCCTCTCCTAAACCTACCTTTTGGAAAGGTCCCAAATCCCCTGTGATGTGAAGAGTCCTTCTATGCCTAGTCCGTAAAGAATTTGGAAGAATCAAGGACTAACATCTGTACTTACAAGTCAAGACTTGTCTGGAAACATTCCCAGGCCCTGGAACATGATCGTATATGCTAGAAAGCAGCTAGGACATTCCCCAGCACTGGGCCGTGCCAATTACTGTTCTCCCACACAATTCCCAGGTTTGACAGTCGCACGCCATCAGGACCACTTGCACTGGCAGTTCACATGCAGCCACCCTGCCCTGGTAGCTAAGAGTTTAAGAGTACGGACAAGGCAGTCCTGAGCCAGTTGGCCCCGCTGCCCGGGAACATTCCCAGGCACATTTAATTTATTAGGAGGGAGGCAGCCAAGACATATCACCATTTCACCTTTAGGAAGCAGACTGCCCTCAAACCGAAGTCTCACTTCGGCCTTCATGTTTTAGCAAACAGAGTGGGGTTTGGTTTCGAACTCACTGTATAGTGCAGCACTAGTAAGCCACTATTGTTTCCAAAATATGATTTGGCTCCTGCAACCAAGCTTACTTAAATCTTTCCTGTGTAGACAGCACTTAAATACACTCCAAAATACAAGCTTAAAGCTAATACACATCCTCTCACCAGAGTGGACACTTTCATTCCAAGGAGCATTTTCGCTGCTGTTCTTGAAATAGTTTGTCTGTTGACAGAATCGAGGTCAACTATACAAAAGCTAATATTTTTATCTTTTCAACACTAGCTTAGATTAGCAAACCACCATGTTCTGTGGCCTCCAGCACTCCCAGAGCAAGCTTGCTTGAATACTAGATTGCTGGTTTTGCAGACACAAAATAAGTGAATGTATTACAAGGGACTTCAGGGATATAAAGTATCAAATTGGCTCAGTTTCCCAAGTGTTTTGAAGTTCTAACAAAAGAAAACTATTTCCTAGAAAAAGGAGGAATGCTCAAAGGATACTTGCAAAGAATAACAACCACTCTTTGAGATGCAAGGATTTTTAGGGAAAGGTCAAAGCCTAGCAGACATCTGGTTAAGCTGCTACACACTAAACCTGGGACAACTCAGTCACGCAATTCCTATCTCCGGACTCACCAGAGGACTGATGTGGTGAAGAACGGGTCAGACAAGTTATTACTGTGTGGAATTGAAGGGACTTCTGTCAGAGCCTTTCCTTAAGTAGAAAGGGTTGCAAGAGTTGGCGCTTCAACCTGACTTTTCATCTGCTTATAAGGAGCAGCATCTCAGATGATATTGCACAGTTCTGGCAAGAAGATTCTTTAATGTGGCTATCAGCATGGAACAGCACACAGTATGCTTTCACTTCTTCCATTTCATCATTTCCTTTAACAGGAAAGTCCAAGTTCCAAAAAAACCCTACTCTGGGCAAGAAACTACCTAAACAGCAAAGAGCTGTAGCAATACTTCACAATTTTGAGACAAAGTGCCAAAACTGCCTTTCTTTAATAAGACACAAAAATACAGACACACGCAAGAAAAATGTGGACAGAGGAAAAACCTAAATATCAAAGATAACCAAAAAGTATTTGTATCACCTAGTCTACATATCACGGATGATGTTCCCAGTCAGCATCAACAGTGCAAGCTATCTTAGTGGAATAGTAGTACATGTAAGCCTACTACAAAACTGGGCTATCCAGTCCCTGTTTAAATACAGATGAATTATTGATCTGCCCATGAAGAATGAAAATGGACAAACATGGTTTGTGTCACACTTAATACGATTGCTTGCTTTAACTTACTACATCCCTACTGGAGGAATCAAAGTCCATAGCAAAATGTGTAATAACCAGATATGAACTATGTGGGATGAAACAGTAACACACTATAGTCATACTCAAGAGTCCAAAAATACAGATGGACATCACCTCAACTGGAACAGACTGCCCAAGACCAGATTCTTATATTTGCAATATGATTAGGTGGCAAAGGATGCTGACCCATCTAGGTGAAAAAAGCAACAGGATAAGGCTGACCAGGATAAGATAACCACTGCCAACCAGCATATTAATGCTAGTCTGTGACAGTACAACCCCATCTTAGTGAATACAGGCAGCCATCTGCATCCTGGTGTGCAGTGGAAGTAATTCCGAATTAGAAACTTCGGTGACTGGAGATACAGCTACACAGAACAGTCCACAGCCCCCTCACTGATGTCCAGATGCCAACTAATAAAGCCACCTCAGGTTGGTACTCAACCTAGGCCACTTAACTACATTCCATTTCTTGGCACAGTTAAAAGCCAGATGTACTGATTTGTAGATCCAACCAAGTACGTGTACGTACTGTCTGAATAGTCACGACCATCGCATCAAACAAGCTGGTGCCTACATTAGGCACTGCACACACTCCAAGACATCCCTGTATTTTCCCCACATCCAAAACGGTCACACACACACTTCGGCTGGTATCTGCATATTACAGGTTGTTGCTAAGATAGATTTACTGCACCAGTTTTTTACTCAGAGAGAGAATGAACAAAGCAACTACCCTACCACTAACACTATTTACAGTATAGGCAAAGCTGCATGCTCTAGGTACTTTTTGTACTAAATGAAGTGCTTGCAACAAGTACAACATCAGATGAAAGTAGGCAGAACCACTTCAAAGATATTTACATATAAGTAGCAGAAACTCTATACAGAAGTGGTTAAATATTGTCACAATTTATACATAACTACAATTCAACTTTCTTCTTCAAAGTCTTGCAAAGTGGAACAGCTCTCAAGGAGCTAAAAAGCACAGAGTTCAGCTGACAGCCTCCTCTTTACCTGAAGTGGTAGCACTATAAAGATGACAAACAGAACCTGAAATGCAAATTGCATCACGCTAGTCAAAGCCCCTATTATACAGGAACCATTATATATGTCTTGGACATTTAACTGGCTTATGTGTGAAGCATTACACTGAACCCCCAACATTTCTTCCTGAATCTTTGATATCATTCAGAATCTACAGCCACTAACAAGTTTGCAAGTCCATGTTCAAGGCAACCTTCTCCATTTGTCTTTCTCTGGCATGTTATAATCACAAGCCTTTCTTCCACTAAATCTAATTTGTCTGTCCCTACATTTTCTGAGGCATTTGCAGTGTTGGAGCTGTGACTGAAATAAAAATAATTTCAAATAGGGTACTATCGCAGTTTATTATCTGTTTTAAAATGGAAAGATGAGAATGAAAGTTAGTTTTCAAATTCTAGGAATTCTCATGCACAGCCTTCTCTACTGATGTGGACTGATATTTGTTTTCACTCAAAGACAAGAAAACAAGAAAAATGCAACAATAGAACAGTTAATGTTTTCACTTGAACTGGAGAAGTCACTTCAGCCACACACATGAACACCTTTATACTAGCCTAACGTTTACAGGCCTTACTACTTGACTAAGATTTTGTCAAGAGGGCAGAAAAGAAGTGCAGAATTTGCTTCAAGAGCTACACCAAGCTATCCAAAATGGAGTTACAGCTGTAAGAAATGGTCACTAGATTTACGGAATTCCATTTTCCCATAACAAACAGGCAAATGCCATTGCTTTAATATTGCCTATGGCTGCCTCTATGAAACTTGCCTGAGAAAACAGGTTATACTCTATAGACTGAAGATCCGTACCTTGCATACTAACTTTGTTTTAAATCTTGCTATGTAGGATCTTAGATCCAAGACTTTATACAGCAACAGACAGAGCAGGAAACCAAGGGGGAAACATGGCTATATTGACTTAGGCTCTGGTTCATCACTGCTGTAGCTGGATTGAAGGTGCACTCCTGTGAAGACACTGTCCGTTACTCCACTAACTTTGAGAAAAGGATTGACTGATGGATGAAGGAAGAGGATCCTCCCTCTCATGCCAGTTATTTTCTTCCTGATGCAACACGGGTTCAAGAAACCATAGAGCTGGGAGAGGCGTATACCAAACCTTTGGAGCTAGCTCAGAGAGGGTCTCAAAGACAACAAGAAAGACTGATTTGAAAGGTTTAGGTGTAATACAGATGAATCAAAGTCTCCAATTAAAGTTTGTTGGCTTACATACAGTATTGTATTCAGCACAGGCAAGAGTTCCTACTACATCTGCCTGATCATGGCTTCCTTAATTCTGAGTTTCAAGTAAAAATATGTGTAGCTGCTTTTAGATTCTGCCTTGACAGTCCCTTCTATATATTAGCAATTAGAATTTCTCCCTGCTACAGCCTAAAATGTCTACGTACCAGCCAGCAGCAATCCTAATTACAGTACCTGTCTTTGCAAACAGCATCTCAGCTAGCTGTACTGCCAGCTGTCTGAACAAAAGCGTACTGTGAAATGTAGTTTGGCTGACCTAAGTGTCTCAAATACTGAAATGTATGTTGCTCATGGTTTCTTTTCCCCATGCTGAGGGTGGCAGAGAAAAGGTTATTTGCACTATGCTCGCTTAGAAAGCATTAGAGATAAGCAATAACAATGCAAATGTTAAGTTACTTCCATGAGATATCTACCCTGCTCCTCTTTGAATCCTACATCATTTTGCATCCCTGCAGAATTGACCAATTTTTACTTGCATCTCCATCATCCCATATTACAGTGACAAAATGTCATCTATTCACTTAAATGTGTATAGCCAGGCATACACATTTATCAAATGGCCTGACTCAAAGCTATAGCAGTTCATTCCTGCTTGTGAACGATGTGAAGTAACACAGAGGTCCTGATCTTATTTTCTTGCAAGAGAAAACATAAAGATTCAGTAATTCAGTATGAAATAATGATTCTTCTAAGCACCTGCTAGAGGGATGAGCTAGTATCCTGAGCAACGCCAAATAAAAAGTACAAGTGTGAATTCCTCTTAAAAATGATTTACACAGATCGCAGTGACACTCATCCTTAAGAGGAGCTGGACAAGATTCTTCCATGGAAACCATTCTGTGAGGCACTGGCGTAGAAAAACAGACCCCTAGGGAAGTTCTTTTAAAGGGTAGTATTAGCAATCAGGGTAAACGAATATTTACACATTATAAGTACAGGTGGGCAGTTAGTTTGCTAACAGATTCTCCTGTTCTTCAAAGAAGAAACAGAGCATGTTAAGTCTAGGAAAAGGATATTAAGTAATGTCTAAAAGAGCCCAGGACTCCAGAAAAGAAAGCACAGGTTTCTCTCTCAGTACAAATTCGACAAAACAACAGCAAAACTGGCAGCTGGGGCACTCAGCTCCCACAGTTTTAAGTGCTTCCCCAAGTTTTCTCCAACCCCTTAGATTTACTTTTATTTAAGCAATCGGTCTTATATACATAAGAAAAAACGCCAAACCTTGTTTACCCTCTCCCCCAGAATCCAGCAGCAGACCTTTTTTCTTCAAGCATACACACAGACAGACTACTTGCTCAAAACAGTAACTGTACCTTCTCTCCCTGACTCCCTCTTCCCCACACACACATTCAGGACATGCTACATCCAAGAAATAAATATTTATGTATGTGCATATTTAGCAGAATATAAACCAGGAACCATTACACAGCTTCTCACAATCAGAACCCTTTCATGAATAAATTTTACACAGAATTTTATACAATACATTCAAAATCATTACATCAAATACAAAATGCAGCACCTGAACTGAGGAAAATGACTAAAGTAACCTTACTTATAAATGGATGTACGCTAAAGAATAAACACATCAAAATAGCCAGAAAAGCAGGAGGCACAGGATACAATTAACCTCTCTAACACTGTGGGAAAAGAAAAAAAGTAATTGAAAAACTCTCATTTACTTCAGCTTAAACTTCAAACATGTCCACAGGGGATGCAGAAGGGCAAAGTGAGGTACAAAAGATACTCTGTTACAGCCTAACGTCTGAGCCGCCCATTGCTCGTTTCAGGGCCAGTAGCTAGTTTCTTCCAGTTCTGCAGAGTACCAGGCCAACAAGTCATCCTGATGAACAGTATATACTTCTGTTGCCTTTTCTAAAGGCACACTTCTTCCTCGTGACATGTTCAACAAACTGCCTACAAAGGCAAAAATACAGATATAAGGCAGGCTCCTTCAAAGCACTTTATCCTCCTCCCATCTCCCAAATCCTGACGTGCTAGCCCAGTGCTGTCAGACAAAATGAAGTAGCCAACAACAATCAGTGTTACCTTTATTTTTCTCTTAATACTAGGAAATGCTGGAAGGATAGCACCTCAAAGTTCAAGAGGAATTCTTCCAGGATGCCATGGAAACCAAGCAGAAGTAAAATATCTATTTCTTTTCTTGTTGTCCATAGGGTCTGTTCAGATGCAGATCCTACCAAGGAGTCTTTTACTCTCTGTTCAAAGTCAGGTGGACAGCAGCCTGCAAACTTGTAAGCTTCTAAATGGCAAGGTCAAGCAGTGCAGAGATGGTGTTCAGGACTGAGAAAGCAAAGGCATGCAGTACAGCTCGGCCTCACTTCAGAGTCAGCAGGGAGCTGGCCACAAGTCTCATGCTAGAGAAACTGCAGGCAGGGAGCATGCAAAAGCAGCCTATGGAAATGATGAGCTAACAGCTTTGCTGGGAAACTTGCCCTACGGTTCCCCACTCCCGACATAACACCACAGCTTTCAGCAGCTGCAATTTGTATCTCTCAAACTCTGAAGCACTCTTACTGAAGATATGATGAAGCACAACACAGATTTACTCCCCACAACTGTATGTTCAAAAAAGCCATCAGAACAAGTGGCTTCTAGATGCCCTACATCTAGTGAGGGTGACAGATGTACAACAGCATTCACAATGGCATCTCCCCAGAGAATAACCAGGCAGGACAATAAAAAACCAAACCCAACAACAAAGAAAAAAAAAGACTATCATGTGGACCCACAAGCTCTGAGGACATGGATGTTTGTACTTTAAGATGTCATTCTTGAATTGGAATTCCTACACTGCTTGAATTTGTTATACTATTATATCCAAAAAATGTTTTTCTGATTGCTGTATGTTTTGTGGTTCATTACATGCCTGAGAGAACTCATGTTGAAGATAAGCTATCTGGATTTCATCTCAGAACATCACACCTGAACATGTCTTCGGACTTTCTGACAAAAGCTTTCCAGAGAACGCAAGACCACCACCTCCTGAAAGAAATAAAAGGATCAAAACTCTATTACTGGAGTAAAGGAAGCGTAATCGGGAACACACCCCAAAAACATCCATTTAGGAAAAGAAGCAGGGCTCCGGGTAGCTAGTGAGATGTTGCACCACATCATGTAGCAGGCAGCTATGAAGCAAATATGTTCAGCTACTCAGTCTAGCTGAGAAATCACCATTTGTCCTCCACTCTCATTATACCGTGCCTATGAAAACAGTTGATCAAGCACTTCCTTTCTAATATTTAAATTACCACTGAAATGCTCCAACTTAAAGAGACTGATAACTAGCATGGTATTCCAGACCGGGAACACTGTCAAGCTGTTAAATACCTTTCTTCTACTTACAAGTTACATAAGGAATGAACAACCTAACAGATTCATCTCAATTTCATTTCACACCACATGTGGTTATCTTTTTCTTTTTTCTGTTTTTTATTAGTAAGCAATATCATGTAGTGGGTTAAGATGACACCCTATGCAGTTTCACAGATTAGCATGCTGTATCATCCTCAAACAAACCTGAGCAGAATCAGAAGCACAAAAGGGCAAAGTATCTTTATAGGAACACATATCCATCACTATACTGGCTGATATATCCACAACAAATTGGTTTGTTAAGAGCAGATAGCAATCTCACAGAAGATCATACTTTCAAAAGACATCAACAGAGCTTGGCATACACATTTCAGGACTAGCACCAGACAGACATTAAAAATTGACCTTTATCTCAAGTTCTCTAACCACTATTAGTCACAGTAGGTGTGGTGAAAGCTTTTCCCACAGGCTAACATGTACAGCTACCAAGGGTTAAGTAAAATAATTTTTCTCAAGCAGTCCGTCATCCTCCAAGTGGGTGAGCAGCTATTGCTACCGCATGAGTGGGCTGTTCTGCAACTGATGGACAGCTGAAAAAAGATGTGACATTTTGATTAACCTTCTCAAACTAGTGGGTATTTGGGGTAGTGAGGGGGAGGGATTAGTTCTGCAAGACATTTGTCTTGTCCAGGTTCCTTGAAAAATATGCTAACTTGGCAAAAAGATTACTCTTAGAACAACGGTTACAGGATCTTTTAATACCTCATTTCAAACTGAAGCTGCCCCTGGACAGCTTCCCGTATGAATTACACACCCGTCTTGAGAAACCCAGGAAGACAAATGAACTCAGGATACATAATGTGAAGTGATCAGTGCAGGGAAGCCTCTACACCCACAACGACCCCCGTTGCAGCCCAAGCCACTTATACCTAGCAGAAAATTGGTGAAACAGAGAATCCATTGAACTTCATTCACGTCCAAACAAGAGTCTATCTCTGAAGATGAGGAATACGAAAATTCGAAGAAACATCAAGTACTACATACCCAAGGCATGCAGTGGTTCCTATATTTCAAAAGAAGTTATGGTTTGAGCCCTAGAGGACGCTCCCCCAAACAATGCACTGGGGAAGAGAAACGCATGATACTTGTGCTGTGACTGTATATACCCTTTTGATAAATACGTAAATACAAAAATTAAGTCCTACAACGCTGTTACCATGACTCACAACAATGCCCATATTGTATGAGAAATATTAAAGAAATTTCGCAACTAGCAAGGAAGCTATAAAAAGGCTTGAAGAGTTTCAGTGTTCAGATACAAGAAAGCAGTATTTTAATTGTCAAATTAACTTGGTGTGTTTGCTGAGGTATTATATTGCCTTGTGTGCTTAGTAAAGGCAAAATCAAGAAAGCAACTTAATAGCCAAGGTGCCTAATGGCAGGCCTTCCAGAACAGAGTACAGGACTCCATGTTTCTATTGACAGAAAATCTGAGCATGCAGGAGACATCCTTACAAGAAGAATCAAAATCTATTTCCTGAGCTTCGCTGCCTAGAGCCAGACAAAAGGGAAGTGTTAAGATCACAGCCAAGTCCTGAAGTCTTTGGCATCTTGCTCACGATCCACACCCAGAATGCACATCTGAAGACAATGCCCACAAGTCCTCTTGCCTCACATGCAATTGCTTAACAGTTAAAGCACTTTCCCAGGACATCCAACAGTTTGTTTTCATCACTCCACCTAACAGGAGTCAACCCTGATCTACCACCATCTGCCCTTTGCTGAGGTGGCAGTTGCCCCGCTCCCTCTGTCCCACTGCAGCCAAAAAGATGAGAGTTTCAAAGGCGTGAGGAACATTGGCATTCAAGTAAACGGTTATGTGGCTTCTCGCTGCAAGGAGAGCTGCTTAGATCGTTCTTGGAACATCTGCGGTTATTGGCCAAAATGTTCAAGGGTTCCCACAGGATGAACAAACACGCTGACACTGGGCTCCAGTAAAAGTGTCTTCCTGTCATTGAGCAGCCTATTACAGCATTTCTAAAATGGCTGCCACCGCTGCAGCTTGCAACAGGCACAATCACTTCGTTAGGCCTTCTGTTCTCCTATTGTATTCATCTAATTGAGACATCTAGGGGACAGCAAAACATCGGTCTTCAGTTACTGTGGTTAGACAGGGCATCAGTCTCCAAGGCAGGTACATGGGACATATGCAGACCATTAAGCACTCAAAATAAAAATACGAAGGAACTAAAAAGGTATTTTTACCATTAGCTTTGAGGAACTCATCGGAATGGACGCATTTTAATTTGTCCCCTGATACGGCCCTTAGGGTTTTATTAAGTCTCCCCCACTATAACAGAAGGGGAGACTTATTACAGAAAGTTGTAAAGACCTATCAGTAAGTTTTGGTGGTTGGATGCTGCACTGCTGTGAGCTTACACAAACACAACAAGGTTAAGTGGTTCTTGCTAGATGGAATCCATAAAATTAGCATTTGAGTTGTTTACTAAATAAACAAACAAAAAAAAGACTTTTTCAACCAAACACCCGAGAGTGAAACACCATTTTAAACACAGCTTCCCATGCCACAAAGCTGAAAGATTCCACATACATTTTTCAAAATTTCAAAACTACAGCATGAGTTGAAATTTTTTCAAATATCAACAGAGGAACTTGACTTGCAGCCTCCCACAAAACTAAGAGGAAGTAAAGACCAGTTCTGGGATGTAACTCACCAAATTCAACTAAACAGTAACTCTGAAATTCTGCATTTAAGCAAAACTCAACAGTTTGCCTCATTTGCATCAGGCTTTTCTCTATTCAGTATCTAAGAAAAGATGACCTGAGCATCCAAGGAAATGGTCAGTTTACCTACAATTACAAGCAAATTCTACAAATAAAAGCTCTCAATTCTTGACCTATTGAAACTTGCTTGTATGTTTCAGAATAAAAAGCCACAATTTGGGGGATCTTTTCTGAACAAACACTGAAGTCAGATTACTCTGCAACACTCATCCTAGGGGATTTCCCCAATCTCATTGTTGTTCTGCCAATTTTGAAGCATATGCAGCGAGATGTGAACTTACTCCAGCTCCTGATTGTTCTCTTCTATCCTGCTGGTCTGCTTCAAACAATGCAGCACGTCAGAAGCCAATGAAAGCTGTTCATAATGATACTACGGCATTGTAATCTGTAAATTTTAGGAGTTTTTCAGCAATCAGCACTGCAACCAAGGCAGAGTAAGTGAACAGAAACAAGCAGTAAACAAGGCGTGGGAAATTACTGTTATTAAATTAGCAGGTATAGATTACAAGCAGGATTAAATCAGTAGGGAACCTGTTAACTAGCTATTTGTGTTCAAAGCTGCAGCAGTAAAAGAACTGCAGTATGTTGTTTCTCCTATAAATTCTTTCTAGACTAAAAGCGTGAGCTACACAATTGGGAAGTTTTTCCTGTAAAATTGCTCTGGTTGTCATAAAACATTCACACTAGTAAAAACAGCACTCAGGTGTTTTGTTACAGTCCCAAGAAAACTAAATTGGCTGACTCGTACAAAAGAAGAATGTAACGAGGAAAGGAATCTTTGCCACACTGAATAGTTGGCCTGATCTAAAGACAGTAATTACCACTGTAAGCCAGGGAAAAGTTTAGCATTGACTTGGGCTGACTAAAGCCCCGATTCCTTTACTGGAGAAAAATAAATACTATTTATGAGATAATTTGGGGCTCAATGCTGACAATAAAGCACAGACAATATACTTTTCTTGAGTGACCAACATGTCTTCTTAATGGGAGCACGAAGTGTCAGATACAGATATTATTCTTCCTAGTTAGAGCTTTGTACTAGGATCCACCAAGCAGGTAAGTCACTAAACTAATCACAAGTAGCTATTTTTCATTTGATTAAAACTCAGCAGCCCCAGCATTAGCTGTTAACCTGCCAAACAATTAATGGCATATAAAATCAAGCAAGCTTTAACAGTTACTTTAGATTCTGACTCTTCCTGCTTCTTACCATTAAGGCAGTCCTAATGAAGAACAACAGTAACGTCAAGCTAAAAAACTTCCATCAATTCCAACAACGTTTCACCCCTAAATTTGCTTTCCATATCACTGATACCCCAACAACCCCTTAAACTTGTGCTTCCTAACCAAATAATTCAGCTTATACCGGGGAGGTGAAGAGGTGACATTATCACATGCCGTACAGAAATTTGACTCAGTTTATAGATTGAAAATGACAGCAAATTAAAAACTTTTAAGGTTACCTGGGAAAAAGCTGCAGAGCCAAGGCCGGAATCCACATCCCCCAAGCCTTTATCCAGTGTTCCAGCTGGCACACAACATAGTCCCCAAAATTCAACAATTTTTCCTCCCCACCAGGGAGGCAAGCTCCTTCGCAGCATTTCACTACTGGTTAAGTACTTTGCACATTTATGTTTTTACACATTGACCCATCTCAAATCACATGCCAATACTTTCCGCTTGACATACCCACATAATTTGTTACGGAGTTGGTAAGTCACATGGCTTCCTGAATTGCACGAGCTTAAAGCTGGCAGCCATACTTTTGTTTAATACTCTAAGATTTCCTTTTTCAGGATGACATCAATATTGTAAGATGCTGTAACCTGAACTATGACTACTAAAGCTTAACCTTAGTTACAGCAATTCAGACCTCGACATCAGCCACAGCTGTGCAAACCAAGTTAACAGTTATGTTTTAGTATACTTCAACAAAACCTCGCTTAACTATAGTTGAGCACAATCACTCCTAATTTCACTTAACACTGCATTAGAAGGCTTGAAAACTTAAGTTTTCAAATTTGTCTTCTAAAGAACGACTCACCTACACTAGAGCAGTCCCCTGACTGCTGTAATACACCGTGTCTAGACAGTGCCCTACTGATGCACATATATATCAGGAATAAGGTCTTGTTGCTGAAGAAGCCATTCAAGCAGGAGTGTTAGTAAAGGAAAAATACGCTATTAGAAAAAAAGGCATCACCTGGGCTCATATCAATCCTGCATCTGACCCTACATACCAAATACACCAATGCCATGAATCAAGGACGCAGCAAGCAAAATTTAACATGAGGCTATAGTTTTTAAGACAGTTTTGTAGCCAAAGGAAGTGTGTAAGAATAGATTTCAAACAGATGAAGGTAGGGTCACCAACACTGTCTTACTGATAGCTTACCTCAAGTTTAGGAATTAAATTTCAGAGAGACTTGAAGTCAAACTTGACGTGAATTTTTATTTCCCATTATACGTCCATGCAGCACCTAGAAGTGGTCTGTGACCTAAAATTTAAGCATGTCATTTTACATACATGTAATTAGGGCCAGCCTCTTTCTGCCTATGCCACCACCACCCTGAACATTTGGAAACTAAGAAGGGCTGGATCCATTTATCTTTAGGCAGGAGATGGTCTTGGAAAACCAGGTGCCCGGTTCTGCCACCCCAACTCCGAGAAAGACCCCAAGGAAGTTAGTGCAGTCTCTCAGAGCACTCTTGTTCCCCCTCTGCAGACTAATCCAGACTGCATGATACAGCACTACAGAACATGGAGCAGTTGAAAGCTGCCATTGTAAAATTATTGAAAGAAACTCTCAACACAGATTAGAAGAGACTGCAAAATCTCAGAAAAAACACCCCCAAAGTCAACTAATTTGCACTCACCACTTTCATCAACAACAGACTGTTTCTCTTGCAGGATCACCTCTCCACATTGTGTGTTCAGGCTACACAGGTGGACTCTATTCACCTGGCAAGTGGCTGTTTGGCTGTTTGCTAGGCCTGACATTCAGGCAGCACAGCACCATTTACTAAAAGGAAGTCAGGAAGCTACACAGCAAGCTGCTGGAGGAGTAAGTACATGTGGGGCAAGCTCTGAGATGAAGAGATGTCCCACACAACGGGAAGCCACTGCAAAGCACACCATCGTTCTCTCCTTACTGCCCTGCCGAGGCCAGAGCCCAGTGTGACACACTTAGAAAGCACCAAGAACTTCCTTTAGTCTTTTACAGAGATTGTAGAGACAACCTTTAAGTCCCACCACAATTACGGGACTGAGAAGAGCAAGGGCAATTTGATCCTCCTGCTACACCTTTCCAGTGAACACATCTGAAGTCTTCACAGCACCAGCTATCACAAGAAGGATCAGGGGATTTTGAAGCTAATCTTGGCTAACACTCCCCAAAATCTCAGCCATCTCTTGACATACTTCCAGGAAAAATCTCTTTGGCTTTGTTCTAAAGCATTGTTTTTATTGAAATTCCAACAAGAGAAAAGCAGAGGGGGCTCTGCTTCATCCTCAATAATCCTGTTATGAGAAAAAGGAGTCACCTTATCAACAATTTACAAGCATGCTCCTCCTGTAATCTCAGCAATAAAAATGGTGCTTTAGTGTATTCTGATGTACTGTCTTAAATATCTACAGAGCTTAAGATGTTCAGCTACAGTCTTCAAACACTTAGAGAACCAATTTACATCTAAGTGAATGCATCCAGACTGATGGTAGAAGGTTGAAAGCTTATGGGTAGGAATCAGAGACCGATCCTGAGGTATATGGGTCTGGCAAAGAGTGAAGTCAGGACCCTTCTATTTTAGGAAGGCAAAAAACGAGCTGTTCAAGGAGTCGGTCAGTAAGATCCCCTGGGACACTGCCTTCAGGGACAAGAGAGCAGAACAGAGCTGGCAAGTCTTCAAGGACACTTTCCATAAAGCACAAGAGCTCTTGACCCCCAAGTGTAAGAAATCAGGCAAGGCAGGCAAAAGACCAGCATGGCTGAGCTGGGTCCCGCTTGTCTAACCTAAGGGCAAGAAGGAACTGCGCAGGCAGTGGAAGCAGGGACAGGTATCCTGGTAAGAGTATAAGGGACGCCGCCTGGCTGTATGGGATCAAGACGTGGCTGGAGCTGAACTTGGCAAGNCATCCTGGTAAGAGTATAAGGGACGCCGCCTGGCTGTGTGGGATCAAGACGTGGCTGGAGCTGAACTTGGCAAGGGATGCAAAGAACCACAAGAAGGGCTTCTACAGGTACGTCAGCCAGAAAAGGAAGGTCAAAGGAAGCATACCCCCCGCCCCGATGAGCAAGATGGGCAAACTGATAACAACAGAGGAGAAGTGTGAAGTACTCAACTTCTTTGTCTTGGTCTCCACCAGCAAACTCTCTTCCCACACCTCTCAAGTGGGTGGACTGCAAAATGGGGACTGGGGGAGCAAAGTCCCTCCCACTGTAAGAGAAGATCAGGTTTGTGACCACCTGAGGAGCCTGAACCTGATCTGAAGAGAAGATCAGGTTTGTGGGACCTGATGAGATGCATCCCAGAGTCCTGAAGCAATTGGCTGATATAGCTGCCAAGCCACTCTACATAATATCTGAAAAGTCATGGCAGTCAGGACATCCTTGGGGACTGGAAAAAGGGAAACATTGTACCCACTGTTAAAAAGGGCATAGAGGAGGACCCTGGGAACTACCGACCTGTCAGCCTCACCTCTGTGCCTGGGAACATCATGGAACAGATCCACCTGGAAGCTCTGCTCAGGCACAGGGAGGACAGGGAAGTGATTCAAGACAGCCAGCATGGCTTCACCAAGGGCAAGTCCTGCCTGACCAACCTAGTGGCCTTTTATGATGGAGTGACTGCATCAGTGGACAAGGGAAGAGCTATGGATATTGTCTATCTGGACTTGTGTAAGGCCTTTGACATGGTCCCCCACAACATCCTTCTCTCTAAATTGGACAGATACAGATTTGATCGGTTGACTGTGCAGTGAATAAGGAATTTGTTGGATGGTCGTATCCAGAGAGTCAATGGCTCGATGTCCAGATGGAGATCTGTGACAAGTGGTGTCCCTCAGGGGTCCATACTGGGACCAGTGCTGTTTAATATCTTCATCAATGACACAGACAGTGGGATTGAGTGCACCCTCAGGAAGTGTGCAGACAACACCAAGCTGAGGGGTGTAGGTGACACACCTAAGGGATGGGATGCCATCCATAGGGACCTGGACATGCTCAAGAAGTGGGCCTGTGTTCACCTCATGTTCAACATGGTCAAATGCAGGGTCCTGTACCTGGGTCGGGGCAGCCCCCAGTATCAATATAGGATGGGGGGTGGAAGGATGGAGAGCAGCCCTGCGGAGAAGGACTTTGGAGGCACTGGTGAGTGAAAAGCTGGACATGAGCCAGCAGTGTGCGTTCGCAGCCCAGAAAGCCAACCGTCCCCTGAGCTGCATCCCCAGCAGTGCGGGCAGCAGGGCGAGGGAGGGGGTCCTGCCCCTCTGCCCCGCTCTGTGAGACCCCCCTGCAGCGCCGCCTCCAGCTCGGGGCTCCTCAGCACGGGACAGACACGGGGCTGTTGGAGCGGGGCCAGAGGGGGCACAGAAATGCTGCGAGGGCTGGAGCCCCTCTGCTGTGAGGAGAGGCTGGGAGAGCTGGGGTTGTTCAGCCTGGGGAAGGGAAGGCTGCGGGGGGACCTTATGGTGGCCTTCCAGTGCTTAAAGGGGGCTTAGAAGTAAGAAGGGGACAGGCTTTTTAGCAGAGCCTGTAGCAATAGGACAAGGGGTAATGGTTTTAAACTAAGAGAGAGGAGATTCAGACTAAATAGAAGGAAAAAAGTTTTTATGCTGAGGGTGGTAAAACCGTGTCCCAGGTTGCCCAGAGAGATGGTCGATGCCCATCCCTGGAAACACTCAAGGCCGGGTTGGACAGCGCTTTGATCCACCTGATTGAGTTGAAGATGTCCCTGCTCACTGTAGGAGGGTTTGACTAGATGGCCTTGAAAGGTCCCTCCCAACCCAAACCATTCTGTGATTCTGTTTGGTCTGAGGATGTTCTTTATACATAGTAGTTCTCAACTTGTGAACTATGATTAAGAATCCATGTCCGACCCCAACTTGAACAGTGAATTATCCCTGCTCTGCTGCAAATTAACAGACACTGACAAGTTCTGTTCCTGGGAAAACAGATTTCACCTGTGCCTGGGTAGCAGTGTTATTTTAGGATCTACTGGGCCAATCCCACCACCCGCTGTTGTCCTCTTAGCCATCTCCCTCATAGTTTAGCAGCTGATGTTGAGCACTCTCCTAGAAGAGTGTCCAGAGGAACCTTCCACCCAGCCCCCAGAGTGTAATTGTTGAAATCATCCATCTCCTATAGCTTTAACCTGAGAAGGAACAAAGGAATTTCTGTATTGCTATCCTCTGAAGTAACCTATTTTGGGGAAAGATATTAAAGCTTGAAAACAATCTATTCTAGAAGCCATATTAGCTTGACAACTATGCTCTACGGGTGATCAAAAGCATCCCTCAAACTAGGTTACTGCACGCAGCAATGTGATCACTCTCATGACAAATATTCCCAAGGAATTAAAAAACCATACTAACTGGTCACACAGGTTATATTCAAGAACTGTGCCCTTTACACCTAAATTAGAAATTAATTTTTACTCAGTTATGTGAAGAAAAAGTAATTAAAATGTCACAATTTTAAAAGATTTGTTTGCTCTCAAACAGCAATTCCAAGCCAATGTCCCATCTTTAAAGAGGTCTTTTCTCCACCTAGTTTACTTCTGCAGTTAACTCCTTGGTAGACATTTTGATCAGCTCTAGCAAGATCCATGTATGGAGGCTCGTATTAACTAATAAAGAGAGCCAGCCTTCAGAAAACAATTAACATGTGCCATAAGCTATGTCTAGGCTGCTTATCTTATCCATAGTGCTAACTCACAGCAGGGAATGAAGAAAGGGCTGCAGGACAAGGGAGCGAAGGAATAACACTAGCATAGTAGAGAAATCCCTAGTTTCTTTAGAGAATTTTGACCATGTCATATGGTCTTGCCTTCATGTGTTTTGATGAACTTTCATGGGATTCCGCAGTTTTAAGTATCTAGATCTGGAAGAAAGAAAGTTAGGATATACTGGATTTATTTCCTGGACACTGTAAGCAAGTGTAAGAAAAGAAGGAGTCAAGTATCAATAGCGTTAGTCACTTCAACATCAGAAGCGGCCTTTTAGGCTCAGAAGTCACATGGAAAAGAAACTCCTGGGCATGTAGATTTTTGCTTCACACAAAAAACACACCCCAAAATATTACAGCCTTCAGAAGCAGTCAATATATACTACATTTTTACTTTCTTAATGCAAACAAATATTAAAAAGGTATTCTGAACGCAATGCTTAAATACCACCACGACACTATTTCCGCAGGAGAATCAGGGTGCAACTGGTTTCATGACAGCAGTTAAAGTTACCAACCATCACTATCTGCTAAAGTGAAAGATACGCAACAGGTATGGATTTAAAATACTACTTTTTCAACTTAACAAGCTCAAAGAAACAGCAGTATTAATACAATTGGTTAATAAGTAGTTTACCTAGTAACTGTAATATAACTACTGCTAACATCAGCAAAAAATTTTAGCTGTTCAAGAAGAGAGTTTGTTAAGTTATCAATCAGGAAGTTGTCTGATGCCATATCAAGCCCTTCTACAGTACTGAGATGAGTACACAAACATCTGGAAAAAGAAAATAGAGGCATAGTGTTATAAATGCATCTTTCAGCTGTCCCCTTCCTGCCAACTACAAATAGCCTTTGTCAGGGCATGCATGAATGCTACATTCACTACGCAAAGCTAAAATGAAAGCTACAGATGCTGAGACTGATGAGGGGCACCTATCTCTTTATCCTCCTGCATATACTGGAAGAAAAAAAAACAGGTGCACCTATGCACTGAGTGATCTCAAATGCCTCAGTTCAGCATTGTGTCGTGCAGACTGTGCCAGCAGCAGAACAGGGAAACTGCCAGCAAGGAGATGAGGTACGGCAGTGCTCTGTGGGTTCAACATCAGATAACTGAAAGCACAGTGCAAGATGGAATCTTCTGGGAAGAGTGAACGGGTTATGGCATGCAACCAATGAGGACTACAGCTGTACCTGGGAAGTACTCCATATAGGCAGGTCATCTCCATTACTACTCATCCTTCATATAAGGTAAGGCCCTAATACAGTTGTTACATTACCCAAATGCTGTCGTGGAAGCAGAGTTTAACATGTGATAAGGATGTACCCAGGTACAGCTCAGGAAGGACATAGTTCTGCATTAGTTTTCAGATACGGATGCTCTAAAGGAACATAAGACATCACAAAGGAGTCTAAACTCAGTGCTTCCCTTGCCCTAACTTTTTAAAAAAAATTTTAAAAATATAGGAGCTACAACGCAGGTCAGCATTATCCCAAACCTACTCCAGCTAAGCTCTATTAGTTGTATGTTATCAGGCATTTTACAAAAGCAACCACATTTTGCTAAGCTTTATTTAAAAGCAGCAAGAAGAAAGGATGAAGCATATCTAGTCTCTTTTTAGGACAGAAGAGCCACACAGCTGATCACACCAAAATACTGGGACCCTGAAACTAGTGATTTTGCCTCCCTACTTTGGATTCCAATACTCAGTACTGTCACCAGTGAAATGACTTTTTAAATAATGAAGATAGAGTATGATTATGCCAGTTGACTATTTACTACATGGCATGGTTTGGTTTGTTAAAGGCTTGGATTTTAGCTATCACTAGTTACAAAGTATTTATTCCAACAGAACAATCCACACTAACAAGGAAGAAACTGCTCGATCGGAAGATTACTTATATTAACGGATGCTCATGCTCTGTTTCTTCACTGACCACTTCTTGTGCTCCATTTGTGTCAAAACTGCAAGGGAGAGCATAAAGTCAGGATCTTAAATTCTACTGAATTCATTATGTATTTTAGAAAAGTGAACTTGTGTGCCAACGTTAAGTTTCAGGATACACAGGGATTATATGATCAGAATCCCACTGGCTTTCTGCGAGGATTCAACAAGATAACTACAGATTACTTAGAGGGCTAGTGTCAAAAGGACCTCTGTACTTATTTAGCCTCTGCTCTAGATTACTGACCCACTTACGAAGAGCTAAGCATCCCTGCTGTGCAATGCCAACACCCACTCCATCTGTTTGCTTCTGCTTTCTCAGAACCTCTATTAGTCCACGTAAGAAGTTGTGTTAATTACAACATGAGCAGCTTTTGCATAGTACACACACTATCAGCCTCACTTAGTACACAGTCACCTTGACAAACAGTGCAGAAATAGAACAATCCTCATCGCAGCAGGATTACCAATGGCATGAAGTATACGCAGATTTCTGAAGAGGCAATTTAGTTTAACTTTTGTCCAAGCTGCTCTCAGTTTTGAGAAAAGCCTGTAGGTGTTTAGTTGTTTTAGGTTTCAATGATGAAAAAGTATACTAGAGTTAAGTACTGGAGCAAACTCTGGAAATCTCCAAGGGGACCAGAAACTTGTGAAAACTTCTGTTGAGGGAATAACGCAGCAGTTGCAAACAAGCATCCCACAACACTTGTCAATATTTACAGTGAGTTAAACAGTATTAGTAATTAAATCTAAAGCTAGGAAAAAAAAAACCAAGCCCACACAAAACCAAACACAAAAACCCCTTCCCAAGCAGAAGATTTGGAAAGTTAGCCCAGCTGTCACATCAGATCTGCATCTCAACAGCTTAGCATGTCAAGCTTCCTGCTGCCTAGGAAGAAAAAAAACAACAGTCTGAAATTCAGCATTTTATTATTTATCCTTGCTGATGTGCAGATCATTAAGACATTCATTAAAGCAGGTCTCAAGCAGCAGTTTCATTAACTTACTAAATCCAAGAACAAGAATCTCTAGAAGTCATTACAGTACTGACTTGATATTTGTTCTTTCTTGGGAACCCAGACTACTGCTGTCAAAGCGAAATAATATTAACAGTCCAAAAGCCAACTATGACACTCAAGAATTCCGTACAGCACTGCTGGCAACCCTGATATCATCTCACCCCTTCATACCAAAGCCAGTTCTTAGTTTAAAATTAAACCTAGTATAATAGCCAGCACCACTTGAAGGGCTCTAGCTACCAGCTTGCCCCTGAGGTAGTCAAGAAAAGTAAAACCTAGGTCCAGTCCTTTTTACAGCTGACTGGAGGATAGATGAGAACAGTACATCACAGCCCAGCAAGAGCTGCTGGTCACAACATGGAGGCTCTACAGAGTATAACAGAGCTTCCTATTCTGTTTTAAAGAATTAGGTACTATGACTACTTTAACACAAAAAGTCATACAAGCAGGAGGAGATACTCAAATACAGACAACAAGACAACTAGGAAAACAATGACATATTAGCATACTGTTTGTATCTAACATCATCTACAAAATTAAATTTAGTCAATTATTCTTCTGAAGTGGCAATATTTGCTGCCCCAGCACCCCTGAAGGAGAGCTCTAAAGTCTCTCTAAGAATTCTTGAAGTTAGATACACATTTTTCTATCAAGTGCATGGCACACTTAGCTTCTGTCATACAAAAGCCTTCTAATGAAGCATTTTGCCTTTGTCATGGTAATGCCTTGCTAAATACAAAGTCATCTCATGTCAAGTCAAGAAATCTGTATCCCTACAGGTTTCACTCTTAGTCTACTAATACACACTAAGCCAACAAAGCACTAATATTTCTGATTGTCTTCCAGCTGGCAAAAGGAAGAAAGCAGAAGGGAAACCCAGAGAATTTGGGGACTGCTCTAGGGAAGAAAACACAAGCAGCAGGCAGCATTAGAGACAAATTTGTGCACAGAAAAGTGAGAACAGAATTAAAGCAGTCATTCATTAAGAGCATACTCATGGTTTTCCCAGAAAGCTGTGTCAAATCTAAAAGAGAATGCTAAAACCATTATCAGATAACACCTATAGCACATTTGATATATGGAAATCATTACTGACGCCAGCCAGATCTAACTTGCACTATGATTAATACAAAATTTAAAAGTAGCTGGGATGAATGTGCTAATACAGACGTTAAGGTCATAAACCATATGCAGTTTCTCTCCCTTTATCTTATGCGCTGAGGGGCTAAGCACCCAGAATATTCCTGTGCTACCAGATCCTCTAACGTTTTCACAGAAAAACACACCTGTGAAGTGACTTGATACTTACGTCACACAGAAGGAGCTTACAAATACGCCTTAGTAGGATTTCTGTGCAGTGTGAATCAAGAGCAGACTGCGTTATACTTACAAACATAACCCTTGCCTCTTGCACAGCAGTTGCTATGAATTGAGAAAGTCAAAGTGGTAGAATGCAAGTCGTTCACCTAAATGTATATAGGTGTCAGAAGCAGTTCTAGAAATACTCCAAGTTATTAATGAAAGTGCTTTTTATTTAACCAATAACAAATAATAATTACAGTAAATAAACTGGTCTTCAGGCAACCTGCCTCCAAAGGTAAGATTTCCCTTCAAAAAGGGAGAATGGATGCAGCTTGTACAGCTTAAATGAAACTACCATGTACAACTGAAAATAATTGATGACTGAAGTGTTGACCAAGGAAAAACTAGGGGTTTTTTCTTAAAAGTAGAAGTGTAGTTTCAAGTACGCCCCCCAATTATAGACAGGGTTATTAAATAAAAGCATAAGGCAGTGCTACAAACTAAAAGCTGTGCTAGGCACCACCAGAATACATATAAATCGGAACCTGTGTAGTCATGAAAATTGAAATGTAAAGTTATTATTAGAAACAGTGACTTTACACAAAGCATGCAATTCAGTTTAAGCAAGCACTATGTAAACCCAAAATAGGTTTTAAAGAATTTTTAAAGAATCAAAAGCATGCAACTGATTTTTTTTAAGCATTTGTTCATGTTAAGCCTAAACATCCGTTTAAGAAATGGCTGAACGGTTGTAACAACTTCAAACACAACAGCACTTACCTTGGTATTGTCACACATTTTGTATTGCAATTCTGAGTGGTAATTGCTTTCTCAAGCTCATCCAGCTGTCCTGTTTTCTTTAGCTTCTTGACCAAGCTTTTCACTGCTTTTTCACACCACTTCTCCTCCTGGCCATTCTGCTCACCACCACCAGCCCCTCCAGAGCCACCAGCAGATTTTTTCCACCCCAGAAGTCTCTTCACAACTGGTGGAGTGAATGGCAATATGGATGACATGACTTTCACCAGACGGAACACTCAGCAAGCAATAAATTAGAGATTCCCGTCTGATCCCTAAAAACAAACCAGAACAGACACATTAGCACCAAGGTTTCACATGAAACAAGTGTCTTGCTTAGGACCTTTCATTACCAAACACCATAGGACACTGCCCCCCAAAACAAGTCAGGTGATAGTTCAAAAGTAGTCTGCATCACAGTTAAGGTAGTTTATCAACAAAGTCAAAATGCAAGTCTGCTGCAGACTCTTCAACAGTTTAGTGCAGACTAAGGTTACTGCTGGATTAAACAATTTTTCCTCAAACCTTTCCTGGCTGAAGTCAACTCCAGAAAATACAGATGTTACCTTGAGTCTAGCTTTGCACCTAGGCTGGCTGGTTTTAGCCATTTATTAAAATTTTCCACAAGTGATTGACAAATTGCATACACGTATATGCATGTTCTGCCCGTCTCCAAATTAAAATGGCAAGCAAAATTGTGTTTGGAATGTCATTTAGTCATTACAGCTTGACAGAAGTCTTCCAACAGCCAGCCACTTCACAAGATCTTCTCAATTTGTCATGTTTTAAATAACTACCAATTTTTGTTCCACTAGGGACACCCATTTAGAACTCACTCCCAAGCTTGGTTCCATCTTTCAGTCTAGAGTTCATTGGTCTACAGAGAAGGAATCTTCTCAACTGGCAGTACTTACAATCAAGTCTTTCAAAATTCATTAAAGGATATTTAAAAATCTTAGTTTGCAGGCACCCGAGTAGAACTGTCTGCTTTCAGTATTGATAGCTTTTCATTATCAACTACCTGATCAGGATATGTATATAAAATGGAAGATTAGAAGGGATGCTGGAACTTGGACTATGTTTACCATTCACTGCAACTTGCACCTCAAATCATTTAAAAAAGAAATTTAGACAAAATACCTTGGTTTTGTAGTTTCCATTAGGCTAGGTTTCTGTATTAAAACATCAGCCCTAAATCAATCATATTATTTCAGGCAGACAGTTGTTAGAAATTGCTTAAGGACAAAATGGTCCAATGGATAGAAGTATGGCATTCAAGTCAAAAACAACCTTATTTCCAGGCAGCAAATGGGTATTTGAACTCCAAAAGTTACCTTATTTCCAAGCTGTGTAAGTCAGTTCAGTCAGCTGTAAATACCTTGTTATGGCTAACAGCTAACGTTACCTTCAGGCTACTTCATTTGAGCTTTCAAGGCAGCTTACGTGCCTCTCCATCTTGTACAGGCACACACCTTGTTTCTATCCAAAATATACCAACTTCATCTAACTGACATTTCCCTTCTGCAAAACAGGATGGCTGATTTGGGATACTTCAGGATACAGTATTCACAGCTAATTTATGCCTTGTGACATCTTTGCCATTTCAGTGAGGACCAACAAGTCAACCAATACTAGATTACATTCTACAGGTAACTTTAAATCGTAACTTTTCAACTTCCACAGAACAGAACATTCAGTAAGAATGACATTTCAGTTTCAACTAAATTATACCTCCATACACCAGCTTCTGAGAGCACCCAAAAATATAACTGAAGGAAGAATTGTAGTTTTCAGGGGTCAAGAGACAGAGTTTGCAATTAACAGGGACTCAAGATTTAACGCTTGTAACTTTATGCAAGTGATTCAAAATAATCAATCCTAAATGAGAGAATCACAGAATGGTTCGGGTTGGAAGGGACCTTTAAAAATCACCTAGTCCAACTGCCCTGCCATGGGCAGGGACATCTTTCACCAGATCAAGTTGCTCAAAGCTCCGTCCAACCTGACTTTCAATACCTCCAATTATGGGACATCTACAACTTCCCTGGGTAACCTGTTCCAGGGCCTCACCACCCTCACAGCAAAGAATTTCTTCCCAATATCCCATCTAAACCTACCCCGTTTCAGTTTAGAACCATTGTCCCTTGTCCTGTCAGCAGAGGCCTTGGTAAAAAGTCAAAGCATTTATTTTCATACCAGACTATAATATGAAAAGAACTTTTATTTTTTCAACAACATTAAATTATTACAGAATTGTCTCCAGTTATCGAATTGCCTCAAATTATTTCAGACCGCATGTTTTGCAGCCCGCAAAAGCATTGTGCTGAAGCCCTGGCTGCAGCAAACAAGGAAAACAAATTCAATATCCAATATTGTCACATTCAACACAGAATATGACACTCAGGGTATGGTTTCATAGGGAGCCAAGCCAATGCAACAGCTTCCTGCTGCAGGAAGCCCAGGGCTCCATTTCTTTCCTGTGGCACCACCGCCGATATCTTTCCACAAAGACTCAGCTAAATAACCAAGTAAAAACTGATCAAGTGGGGTTTTTTTTTGCTGAGACAGTTCTCTTCCAGGTTAACAAGTTGCACTGGCTCGCACATGGTACCGTAAGCACTCTCACTGATGTCAGGTAAGTTACAGGAATGTGATGGAGGACTCCAGCCCCAGCCACAGTGTTAGAACTGACAGCATTGCTGGAAATACAACCCATTTACGTACTTCAATTTATATAATTTATTTTGGTGGCTAAGCCAAATTAAGCAGTCTTACTTCCCTTTTCCACATGTTCTGAACTGCTCATGTGAGTGAAATGTATTAGACCTTTAATCTAGTACACTGGGTAGCTCCAGAGATGAAACAGGAGGTTTGCATGACCACTGCTGTTTTAAGAAACACTCACACTAGGTTTCTGAAACTGGGAACAGCAGACACTGTGAGCTTCAACACCTGAGCAAGGGCAACACTAGATACTTCAGAGGCATACACAAGTAATTCAAAGAGACCAAACCAAAGAAGACGGCCTCTTTTGCTTTCAAAGATCACATTTTAAACACTAGCAGTCGATGGTGTAATATCTGAACATTAAATGCTGACAGACGGACGCAACCATGCACCACTACCACTGCTTATCCACACGCCAATTCTTCTCCCATTCATGGAGCTTACTGACACATCATATATGTATCTGCTGTTCTTCAGCTTCCAATTTGACACCTTTCAATGCCCCAGAATACTCCTTCGATTGTCAGCCTCATGAAACACACTTCAGTAGGGTCTCATTTACCACCAAGGTAAATTGCTTATTCTTCCAGGCCCTCTAAACATTCTCAATGCTTTTATCTAATCCTTCAGCTTTGCAATATTCCTTGTGATGCGGTGTTCAATTTTGCAGTATTCTCTCCCTTAAGACATAACGCTGATCTATATATCATCTTCTGTATTCTCTGGTGCTCGCTCTTTTTTTTTAAACTAATATTTGACTTTCTGCTTCAAATACACATTGAGTGATTTAAGTCTTGCAGCAGGAAAGAACGTAGAAACCCCATACTTCTTGTTTTTTCTTTATATTTGAATTCTCATACTATTTTGACATACTCAGAGGGAAGAAAAAAAAATAATCTTTCTTTTCCCATTTCCAGAAGACTGTAAGCTCAGACCTAACTAATGAGAAATTTCCAGATGTTATACTTAGTTTTAACTGGTTCTCTTACAGACGTGTGTTCATCCAGCTTCTGTAGAAGCTGACAGAAAACACAGGTTGATTTGCTACCCCTGTGAAAATTAGCCCTTTTTAAAATTAAAAAAAACCCAAACCACAAAGGGCCATGCTTAAAGAGCCCTTTACTGCAATGATTATTGCAGCTTAGCAGCTATTTAAAAAACCCAACACAACACACACCGCAGCTGCAGACTAAAAGTCTGGAAGGCTTAAACTAACTTCTTCCTTCTAGCTATTGTTTTGCCATGTCAGGGATTTGCCAGAGTATCAATAAGAATTTCACTAAGTTATTCCAGTAATGGCCCTGTATCTTTCAAAGGTTGAGCAGAGAGAATGTGACACAAGTAGGACAGGACTTCATTCAGCTTAATACTGCAGCTGATTGCGATGAGTACTCACATGAGAATTTTTCGGCCAGCTTAATTTATGTAAAAGTGGCACTCTTCTCCAAGCCTAGAGGAGGCACTGCAAAGTGCAAGGCATGGTTTGGTTCAATTCTGAGTGATTTCCATAAATGCAGATTATGTAAGGAAAAAGCAGCAATAAAGAAATTAATAAGAAATACTGTAATGGGTCAGAAGAGTGCATCTAGCCTAGCGCTCCATCTCCAAAGGTGGCAAAACGACATGCTACTCAAGTGTATGAACCTGGCTGTTTCATGCAGCCCATTCTCCTCATAATTCTTCAGCATCTTAAACTGTTACAGCAGAATATTAAAGGCTACACTCCCACCTATTCCCTCCCTTTAGCAGCCGTTTATGGACCTGTTGTCCACAAATTCATCAAACCGATTTTTGAACCCACCTCCACAACCTCTTGTGGCAGACAGAACCTGAGTTTAACTTCCCACTGTCTAAAGAAGTGCTTTTAGCTGTTTTAATTTAATCCCTTTCTAGTGTCAGAAAGTGCCCCTTGTTCTACCCATTGCAAGCTTTGCTGAAGAACTGTTTGTATTCATCTCATCCACAAGCTTCATGATTCTGTACATTTGAATCACATCCCTCCCTCAAATAGAGGGCTATCGGCCTTTTGTCACAAAGAAAGTATCTGAACACAGCGCATGCAGTTTAGGAAGCTCCTCTGGACAGATGCCACGCCTGAAAGCTTTACTACTTCAATTAAATTACAAGTACTTTAAGACATTGCATGAGGACTGATCTAAAGACCACAGAAAAATTCTATCAGTCTATGGTTATCTTTTCCCTTATCTTTTTGGTCATACTAGCCTAAAGCTCTCAACATTAAAATAAAAAGTAAAGACAAATCTACACCTCATTAGTAATTTGGAGATAGAAGGCAGACAGCACATGGTCTGCTGCTGAACATCTGGCAGGAGCTCAAATAAAAATGAGGAGCCCTACATTTGCCTTGGGTTCTATCTGTGTCCACCTAGACAGTCTCAGACACCATGTTTATACCAGTGGGTTTAAGAGTCACTGTTGCAGCTCACTTTTGACCAGCAAACCCCATTTCAATTCAGCATCTGTAACTTCTGCCTTCAAATTGATACAGTAATCTAAGTTTTGATCTTTGTTCCTGAAGAATCAACCGCTCATACACTATCACTGTTGACACCAGCCTTTTGCTGAAAACGTTCTTCTAGCCTTTTTCCTTGCACACTTTCTTCATTCACAAAAAGATATAGAATGCTTTTTCCCCAAATGCACCCAGACAAGTCTTTGCCAACGCTGCAATAAACATTTCCACACTGCTAAAATGGCGGCAGATCAAATACATACTAAATATGTGATATGCCTGCTTCCTTGCAAAACAGTTCTTGTCATTTCCTTGTAGTCTACAGCCAACCATCTCCAATAACAGTATTCATTTATGGCCTTTGCTTTTAAGGACCTTAAATGTATTTTGCCATTGATTTTTCTCTGCACTGCCTCTCTTCTACCGAGGCCCAAAATCACAGCCCAAATCTGACCTTTTGCCTTCCTGCGTACCATTCCCACTGTGACACACGAACGTATCGGGACTCTGAGTAATTGCAGGGAGATGTTCAAGACCCCCTTTGAGCTCAACTGTAGTTGAACTATTAGCATCAAGGCAGCAGTCTGATACAGAGCAGAAAACTGCCACTATTTTATCCCTTTCCACGTTCTCCGGATTGTGCCTTAAAACTGCAGCTTTGAATGCTCAAAGAGTACTCGCTCCCTTGCTCAGAGAGGTACGAGTGTTCCTGTAGATTGCTGGAACATAGGGAACACATGCTGTTACTCCCAACAGACTAATACTGGAAAATTTACAAATTGCCTAACTTTGGTGGTATTTGTTTCATCTCTGCCCCTGTAGTGTATCTCTGCCTCCTGATGCACACATGTTTCTATAGTCGGTCAAACAGTGTCATAGTTGGCAACTTTTAAAGTCACAGTTTGAGTCATGTCTGCTATTATTCCATTCTACTGTGGTTCTCTGGAACAAGTATTAAATATTAAGCCCATGATCCCAGCAATAACTAAGAATAAAAGCTGAAGAAAACCTTAAGGACAGCACACTAGCAGACTAAAATCTTCAAGGGAAATTTTCCTTTCCTGAGCGTCTGGAACATACTATAAACACACTGATGCTACCAAAAATATCAAGTGATTTCTGGCTGATTTATTCTAAAGCCTTATGCAACATATTTCCTATCAGTCTGCTTATTCATCTTAAACTCGAAATAAAGAAATCTGATCTCTCCTAGTTTTACTAGAAGTATTCTGGCTTAGAGGAATTTCATTTGCAAGAGCTCTTCTGGAATAAACGGGACAGAGGTTAAGCTCCTGGAGAAAGAATATCGAGGAAAATAAGTTGTGGCATTTGAGAGAGAGCCTACAAGTTCACTTTCTCCCTATTTTAGTCTCATTTTTGTGTTTTGTTTTTTTTTTTTTTAAAGTGATGTTTTTTTCATTAATCCTGGAATTTGGACAAGATTCTTTGTTACACCACCTGCACAATGTTTCAGATCTTTTAGAAGAGGATGGGAATATCCACCCTTTCCCTTCACATGCACCCCCGGGATATTAGTGGCTTCACAACAAGGTGACATTAATTGAAGCACGGTCCATTTAAGGCAGCATCAAGATCTTACATCAGGCTAAACAATACTGAGAGCTGAAGTTTTAAAGGGCATAGCTTATGCAGTACTGCCTATGTCTCCTCTATTAAGACAAAGTCATTAAGACTCAGAAACAATAAAACAGGTATTTTGTCTTGCACTGAACAGAAGCAAAACAAATAATTCATGATCTGCTTCTGGATCCTTTAGGCTGTGTTACTCCAAACAACAAGGAGACAGCTTATTCTCAGTGGAATCCAAAAAAGTTTTCCCTAATGTTAATGACCTCAACTCACAGCAAACCTGAATCCTGTAAGAAGTTCAAACGAAAATCAAAGCCTGTCTTTTCCCTCTCAGACAGAACACACTCTAGATAAATCACTTTGTAGAAAAGATGAGAAGACATTTCACTTCTATTGCACCCACAACGCCTCCAAAAACTGCCTTTTGAGATTCCAGAAGGGCTAATTCTTTCTTCCCCTACAAATGTGTATTAAAGACCCTTGATTTTGTCATACTGCAGAAGCTCAAACCTCCTGCCACATACACACTTTTCTAAAGAACAATCACTCGAGACAGTGAGAAGGTGCCCATCCTTCCCTCCTCACATTCAGGTCAGAGTAAGACAGCTTCGACTATTCCCTTACTGGTTTTTGAGTGTTTGGTGTTGTTCGCTTGGGGAAGGTGGGGGCAGAGAGCTGGAGGAAGGGGAGACCAGCCCTACTGAGCAATGCCCTCAGATCCACCTCCCAGTTCAGCTTCCCAGCCAATTAAGGCAGCAGTGGGGAGTGGCTCTGAAAAGCTCCCTCCCAAGGGGCTCCATCTGGCCTGCTCGCAGGCCAAAGCTCCGAGAAGGAAAGCCAAGGTCCCAGTTCAGCTTTGACAGGAGCCGATGAAGTTCAAGGAAGACTGCTTGTGATCTGGAGGGTCAGTTCCTCTGGGTCAACTTTAGAATGAGGAATTTGTAACGTGCATACATACAGACTCAATTTACACATTAATTTTTAAATGGTATTATGCTCTAGTATTGCAGAGCATCTTGAAGTTCTGCATAACCGCATTATCTTTATACAGCGCATTGAAAACAGAATTACCCACCTACTTTGAAAGTAGACTTTTTTCCTCTCACTCATTTCGTGAAGTTTGATTATGAATCAAATGAGAAAACTCATGTTTCTCATATGCAGAACTAAAATAAGCATGAACATGGTGTTATGAAAGCTTCAGAAGCTGGATTTTTCTTCAATTACTAAGGACTACTGCAAATTACAGACAAATGTAGTAATGAAAAGCTATATTGCTATTAGAAAATTAGCCCGCTGTATTAACACATGCATTCATAGCACACTAAAATTGCATGCAACTGGAGACATGAGAGAGAGGAAGAGATATTAATTTTACTGACCTTTGATTAAACTACTAATAGGACCAATGCATTTTAGCAACTCTCTTAGAATTACAAAAGAGGAAAATTACCACAACTGTGGTCAGCCCATCCTCTTGTCTCTGCAAAGCAAACTTCTTCCACATACTAAGTATTATGAACAACCTCACAGTATTGCTCCTTAAAACTAAAAGGCCTTAACAGCCCCACAAAAGCACCAAATAAGCACTTCAAACCACAGCAGTTCAAGCCCTTCTCACCTCATTTGTTTTGCCTAAAATTTTCTATGTGTAACAGGAGCGTCAGTCTCACTACTTTAGGAAATAAATACTCCTGGGCTAAATTTGACAGGAATACTTACAGAACTGATTATCAGATACCTAGGTACCTGTTCCTGTTTTCATCTGTATAGCTTAGCCATTTCCCCACTTCATTAAACCATAAATAATTGCATCTAACAATTAGTTAATTCAAGGTCACTTTCAAAACAGGTCTAATATAAATGTTCTTCCAACAGGCCAGCCCCCCCCAATCCCCTGATAAGCAGAGTTCACGCTGCACTGAAGAGCACCTTATGTTAAACTTGCATGGCTCCAGTGTAATTAAATCAAGCTCGACCCCCAGACTAAACTGGTAGGAGCCCCAGGAACTGCTCTCTTGCAGTCTCTTCTTGGTCTTACTTCACACTCTCAAACACACATAAGGATAATAATATGTTATCTGGACAAAGCCTTACTGTTCATAACAGTTTCTCTACTGGAAGCAGAGAGCAATGTTTAGCAAGGTTTCCCATAGTAGCCAATTTCTTCTAGCCCAGAGAGTACTGAACTCAGGGCTGCCTGTATTCTCCATTCTATTACAAAAACCTAATCCCATCGCATGACCCGCAGCAATTCAGTTTAACGAATCAACAATTACAAATATTTTGGCAAAGTAAGCTTAGGTATTGTTTGCCTTTCGGCACAGTTCACAACCAGTTTGTGGCTTTATGATAAAAGTCATTAAATCCAAACTGAAAAGCAGAATTTACAGCTCACTTAGCAAGTCAGGCCCATAAATGGATGGCTTTCAATTACAGGGCATTTACATGCACAATCATTAAGGCAGCATTGAACACATTTGAAAACTCTAGAATACTTTTTATAATAATTAAAACTTTGCGTACTTTCTTTATATAAACAAAACTTTGGAATTCTCTCAGTCTCAAGCAGAGCTCAGATTCATTGTTATCCAGAACCTCCTACAAAGCCTGTTCTCCCAGTACTTTTGTGGGAAAGAGATTAGAGAGATGGAAACAAGTTTTGTTTTTCAAAGTTGCTCTCAGAAGCAGAAACTTTTTTGAGCTCCAATAAACTCAATTATATCAACGGGTGCTCAACAATTCTGAAAGATCAAGTGGAACAGGAAGATGGAGGAGGACCCAGGAGTACCTTTCATTTGGAGATTCACTTAGTAATTCAAACTTATTTGATTCTGTTCATGAAACTAGCGTCTGGGTGGAAGAAAAAAAGGGATCAGTTAAGAGACCAATTTTTTTAAACCTTGTTTTTTCAATTGTGTTGCTCTTTTTATCATCAAACAGAACCTCAGGAAAGTTGAAAAATTCTTCTCCAAGATTATATTACATGCACCCAGCTTCTTCCATAAAGAAAACTGGATGTTCAAACATTTTTGTTCGTTTGGTGAAGGTCAGTGTAGCCCAAGTCTGACCCATACAACAGCAGAACAATCAACTCCCAGATTACTCTGTTAAACAGCCCAATATATCAATAGTTAAATATGTGCTTAGACTCATCTTTGAGTTAAGTTTAAACCAGCTTAAATAAGATCCTTCTTTTCCTCTTTCTAAAGGCATTTCTAACTAAGTACTATCATGATGAAAGACAGCATAAGTCAACAGCGGAATCAACTTCAAAAACCTCCCCTTTGCTTACATTCTCATTCCCCTAATTCACAGTTGTAAATCTAGCCTCAGAACAAACACACACACACAAATTATCTGCTCGCATACCACACAAACCCTAACACTGCGATAAAGCACAGGAACCTTGTTCTGCTCAGAGGAGCTTTTCACCATAACAAGAGTTGTTTTTTTTTCTCCCCCAGTCTGGAGAATACAGCGAAGACTAATCAGTCTCTCACTACACAGTCCAGCCCCCACAGAAATAATGTCATGAATCAGTCTGAAAGTACAGCTCTCTGGGCTAAGAGAGGAATACTTAAGAACTGAAAAACCTGCTGTTATGTGCGGTCTCCTAATAAGCTGTCATTATAAACTTCTTGCTACAGATTGAATCTGGCTCGTTTATAACCATGAACTGTGATAACATGAGCTCTACACACAACGCACACCGGCTGCAGATTCCCATTAACTCACTAGTTCACAAGCAGCATTTTTAGAAATACCCATGTGGTAAACCCAGTAAGCAAAACTTTGTCTTACTGCTATTGTTTGTAAAGTATTTGAAAAGAGCACAACACTCAGGTGTTGGGTTTGGTTTTTTTTCCCCCCCTCATCACAAACTGTGACAGACAACCAAAAAGACATGAGACTAGGCTACAGTCTGAATCACAGCTGTTCAATTCAACAGCTCTCCAAGACAAGGGCTCTTCACCCACCCACTTTTTTTTTTTCCTTCTTTTTACTTCTCCAGAGTGAAGACTTAAAGACTGCACTGTGTCACACTTTTTCTCTTCCCCTCCACTCCCCAGAAGAAAAAAATATTGCAACTAGGAACTCTACAACTCTGCAGTAACACCAACTACTCATACTTATCGCAACACTTCTCCCGTGTGCTTATCTAGGTAGATGAAGCACTTAAGAGATTATATTTGTTTACATCTTACAATGCACGGGTAGCTACAGCATTAAACTAGCGCCATAAAGAAAACCACTAATCTCAACTCTCATGTAGGCAGCATGTATTTCACATCCATTGCTCTGGACCGGGAGAGGAACAGACAAAAGGGCACCAGCTGAAGCGAAGCCTGCAACCCTAAACGCTTCTTTACAACTTGCTCCTAACTTTCTCGGCCACCAAGTTTTTCACACCTGATCTCTGCAAGGAAAAAAAGAGAGAGAGCAAATGGGGTGGGGGGGGAGGAAGGAGAAGCAGAACTTTTTGATCCCCCCTCCCCTCGCCCCGTCATATACACACACAAGGGGGCACAAGCCGGCCCTCCCCAGCCTCACCGGGGCGCTACCCCGGCGGGGGATTATACCCGACCCTCCCCGCCCCGCTTCCCCTCACACAGACCCAGCGGGCAGGACCCGCCCCACGTCCCCCGCAGCCCCCCGCCAAACCCCGGCCCGCCGTCGAGCCCCGGCCCGCCGCCAAGCCCCGGCCCGCCACAACAAAGGGGGAGGCGGGCAGGCGCGGGGAGGCGCCCCCGTCCCCCGCGGGGACCAGGCCCGCTCCGTGCGTCCCGCCGCCCCAGCCCGCACGCAGCCAGCGGGGCTCCCCTTCCCGAGCAGCGGCCGCCTGGTGACCCCCGTACCCGCAGCGCGGCCGGAGCCGCCCGCCCGACCCGACCCGGCACCGACCTCTTCCTCGGCGAACTGCGCGGCCGCTCTCCTCCCTCAGCGATGCCTGTCCCTGCGCGCCCGCCCCGCCCCGCCCCCGGCGGTGGGTGGGGAGCCGTTCCATTGGCTCTACCGACCGTCACTGGAGAAACAGAGGCTAACGATTGGGTATAGGGAGAGGAGGCCCGGCCCCCGCCGCCGATTGGCGGATTGAGCCGCCAATCGAGTGCCCGCGGCGGAAAAAAAAAAAGGAGAAAATAAAAAAAAAAGAAAAAAAGACGCGAAGCGAAGGGAGCCGGAGCGGGGTGGGTGGTGCTGCGTTCTCCGATGTTCATTGGACGCGCCGGCTGTCACTCTGCGTCTCACGCACCCGCTAGGGGCGGTTGATCGGGAAAGGAGAAGCGGGACGGCGGTTTGAGTGACCCGCAGGCGCGCAACCGCACTACCGAGCGTGGTAGCCTGTGCCCGTAACCTTCCGCGGCGGGCGCGGGTGGGAGCTGAGAAAAAGTAGTTCGCAACTTCCCGCCAGAAATTATCTCAGGCCCTGCACGGGGATACCTCGAGCGGCCAATAAAGCCACAACTAACTCGAAGTGTAAATGTTCTTTGGGCAAGGGGGGGATGAAATCTCTTCCCTCAGAGGGTGGGAGCAAGGTGGGAGCCATGGCAGACCCTCGGGGCATGATGCCCCTCAGTCCCCACAGCTGTGGCCTGAGGGCAGCTTGGCCCTGCTCCCTCGGCCCCTTACCAGGCCCCCTTTCCCTGATCTCATCCCAAAACAGATTTAAACTGCCCTAGGCTTCGTCTCCTGCGGTTACATCCAGCTTCAGGCTCAGGTGGGCCCTGTGGAGGTGTTTCCATCCTGATGGTCCCCAAGGTGTGATGCTGGGGTAAGGCCACCATGGAGGCTGCACCAGCCTCGGGGCTGCCGGCATCACCACACAGCGTGAGGGGCTGCCCCTCAGAACCAGTGGCTCTTAAGAGGGTGGCTTTCCCCTCATGCAGGCTTTTTTTTCTTTTAGCAACTGCCTTCAGTAGACTTTTCACAGCTTTAACCACCTGTGGTGTGGTAATGATGTAATATAACTGAATTCCTGTGCATAACTAAATGCCCAGGCTCACCACAAGTAAATTAAGAGTCTGTGTTAGCAGCCAGGGACCCATCGTTGCTTTGTCTATAGAGGTCCTTGTGGTGATGCCCAGCAGGTTCCCCAAAGCATGAGTGGGAAGCCACAAGATGGGAGTTTAATGGGGTTTGTTTGGGGTTTCTTTGGCTGAAAAAAGTCTGTTTCTGCTTTGCTGTAAGTCTGTTGGAGATGCTCTGCTTTTTTGTGACCACTTCTTGACACTTTTCCTTATTTGCCCCCCCAATCCCCATATATCTCAGCCACGGGCCACTTCTCTTGGACCTGAGGTCCCATCTCACCAGCATAACAGCTTGCTTTCCAGAGGCACATTCCTCCTCGAGACTGATACGGTTTCTGCACTCGGTGACGTCAGTTTTATGATTCAGTGTCTTGGGCACGTATCCCATCTCAACAGGTTTGGTATTCTCAGGAGCCAGGTGAGGCACCTCTCCCATCATTTAGCCCTTCTGACAGAGTGATAGATGTGGACTTGGAAAAATCTCCTTCTTGCCTCGTCTGTGCTTGGATTTTCTGACCTTGAAGCAGATGTGTAGCTTAGTCAATTTTTTTTTGTCGTGTTTTTCTCCCCTGTTCCATCAGTTTGAGATTCAAACTGGTCATGAAATAAATACAGAAGTAAAATGGAGGAGAGACCTGCTGCAGACAATACAGAGCTGCTAACAGATTACTGGCATGTTTTTGAAAGATAAGGTGTTCCAGGCATGTTGTACCTGGAAACAGATACAGGCTATTCAGCCACCATAGCACTTGCTTTGTGGAGGTTTCACTGCATTCAGAGAGAATTTTTTTTCTCTGAACAGCAAGTTAATTAAGCTCAGGTTTTCTATGGATTCCTGTCAGACATTCCCTTCACCTCTCCACTGCAATAAATCCACAGCCCCTTCTCTTCTTATATCCCGAGGCTAACTTCTGATATATCCAAAGCTTCCTTCTACGCCCCGAACCTACTTTCATCGGCTTGCCACCCGGGCACGGAGCAGCACATGCTATGGCTGGTTCAGGGCTAAGCGAGCGCTGGCTGGCCAGCTGCCCGCCGTTCGTCTGCAGCTGAGGAAGCCAAACAGTGCTGATAAGGGCTCTGGTTTCTCTCCCTTTTTCCCAGGCAGAGCATTAACAAGGTTTTTCTCTTCTAATTCAGCTGCTGTTTGCCATGAAACTTGAAAGTCGTTGTATTTCTGAAAGTTCTGCTTCTCTGTTAGGTTTGGTTGAAATAGGTCAGAAGGTTGCCAAGCTTATCTTGGGGGACTCTGACAAAAAAAAGAAAAAAACCAAAAACCAAACAAAAAACCACCAACATTTGCATAAACCTTTCTTTAGGAAGGGAAATGGCAAGCGGCAGGAGAAATAAAGCAAATAGAAGAAGGTGTCATTGGGGCTGCAAATCAGAGCCTAGAAGTTACCTGAGCAGCATGGTTACCGTGGAGAAGCCAGGCAAGATGTGCATCTGCAACTTAAACACCGCTCTGGAAAGGGCTCCCAGCCACACACCTGCGGCTGCAGAAATAGCACCTGATCTGGTAAAAACAAAGGAACAACAAAACTCGATCCCTGATACCAAAGCTGGATACTATTAACTAAACCATGTAGCTCAGCACATTTTGGACATTAGTGGTTAGGTACAGATGGTTGACAGCCTCATTTGGATTTGAACCTGCAGTGGAAGAGCATCAGCATCTCTCACAAGGTATGTTAATGTGTGTCAGAGGGATCAACACCCTCACAAATGGCTTCTTGTACAGAGAGACAGAAACAGCACAGTGGTATTTCACAGTCACCTGTCTGCTAGAAAGAGCAAGGGAAATAATCTAAGAACTGAAGAAGACATGATGAAACAGTAGCTGGCTGCACTGTGCTGCAGAGAATACATGATGGCTGTGACCAAATCCCCTAAGAGGTAAAAGAAATACAACACCAATATCAGATAACTTCAAAGACACCTAGGATTTCTAAATGACCCAACACTATCAGATATCACTACGTGAAGGTGGAGACAAGTGTGAAGTGCAATGCCAGGAAGGCAGGGCTTGGAGGCAGAGCAGATAGTTTTTGTGTTGAGGTCACTATTACCAATATGTCAAAATGACCTGTTAAACTGAGGGAAAAAAAAGGGAAGGGCTTTGAGCAGAGTTGCGGTACATAAAGATCAGCCAGTGTGTTCAAGATGGGAAATAATGTGTAACAAAAATTACTGTAAATCCATGGAGAACCACTGCTAGATGCTCCCAGATTTCGTAGCTCATCCTACTGAAGCACTAGCATATACTTCAATAAGTGCTTTCTCTCTTACATCAGTGGCTGCACTGTTGCTTCCCTGCTTACCATAAATGCCTTTTGAACATGTTATTTTCTCTCTAAACTTACATGAAGGTAGCTTTCATCTTCCACAAATCTGCAAAAGATCACAAAAGAGAGAATGGCACACAGAGGATCTGGGTCTGGGAACTGAGAGAGGGACAGATTCCCTTTCATGCTGCATTACTTCATGGCCAAATGGCATGAAAGCAGCCTTTCCATGTTGTTGTAGGACTGCCTGCCACTGAGTCAAACTGTGCAACACTTGCAAAAACTTCCCCTCGTGCAGGTAACAGCATGAAACAACTCCTCTAGGGATGAGTCTGTGTCTCCCTCAGCCTCAGAGGGTTAAGTACGCGCTTAAACCACTTCTTATATCACATCAAGTTTGTGAGCAGCTTTACGCTGTATCACTTGTTGTGGCAGCATGTAGAGGGTTACAGAGCATACCACGCTATGCTTTTCCCATCACATAATGAGGAGCAAGTCGGTTGGTTTTCAAGGCAACTGACTGCTGGCCTACTGTCCAAACAGGCGTTACATCAGGGTGACTAGAGAAGAGCTTTAACATCATAAATGAAAAGGAAGCTATTGCACGAGGCATAAAAATCTCCAGAATGAAAAGGAACTTCTTCCCAGTCATACCGGCATATAGCAGATTAAATACGGGCAAAAAGCCAAGTACTCCTCAAACTTTAAAAAAAGCTGTGACTTAAGGCTGGGAGTAACAGCAAAATACATCAAAAGGCATTTCATATTTCTGCTCTTCCATTTATCTTTCAGTAATGAAATTTCTCTGAAATGTTGAAACTCAGATCTGTTCACTACCTCTTCTGAAATGCAGAAGTATGATTCCAATATTACATAAATCACTGTCGTTTCAGACTGGGCTGTTAGGAGATTTCAAAGCAAAACAAAAAAAAAAAAAAGGAAACGGTCCCACAGTGCAAAAAAATTGACAGCCCTTGATGTGAGCCTGCTGTGTCTGCCTTATACCCTTGTCAGAGTGGGCTTAAGGAATAACTGGTGTTCAAAATAATGTGCTAAAAGCAAAGATATGCCTTTCTGACCCATCGTAGTACAAACTGTTTGGCGTTTATGTTACAAAGAACTTTACATTTATCAGATGGAATGGAGCTAGACAGCAATCCTTAGAGTTGACATCTCCTGTAAGAAATTCATAACACAATGAGAAGATCTATATGTCTGCTCACATTCCTTATTTACACTGTATAATTTGGATGAGTAAATTATTTCACTACCTTAAGTTATCTTAATTCCTAGTGCCTGTTTGCACATAAACCCAGTTGCCCTGAGTATCCACAGAGAGACTACTTTGGCATAGTCTGGCAAACACTTGAATTCTGAATTCTTTTGAGGCCGTGTTAACTTGCTTCACTTTGTGCTGAAATGGATCGGGGGCTTTCATACAGTCGGGCAGTAAGATCTTGCTACAGGAAAATCCCAAAGGCCCAGATCCATCTAGGGATCTTGGTAGCTCAGATGCAATCACAGATGTTATACATAAGCTCGGTGAACCCAATTTCGTACTGGTCTCCTGGCTTCAAAGCCTCGGTTTTACGCCTAACTTTAGGTGTGGTCAGCCACTGCCGATGAATGGTAACGTGTTACACTGCTTGAACTCGAAACGCTTTAATTATGCTTGGCTGGCAGCGGAGGTTGCAGTTAAGCAGACCCTGGTTTTGCGGGACCTCCCTCAGATCCAGCACCGCTTCGCTGCTCCCTCCTGCGATGAGGGGCTCCCCATGCAAGCTCTCTGGGGACCTGTTTGGACATACGCCCTCCATGCCCTGCCAGCTAGGAGATGTCTCCTCTCAGTCATCAGTAGTCACTGAAACTGGCTTTGCTTTCCTCTGTTTTCCCGATTTTTATAAATTAGAAACGTTTTGTGTTGTCAGCATTTCTGGTTTTTCTCGGATTATCCTTCTGTCCTTTCTTATTATTCCAAAAATGACAACATTCATCTGCCTACATCCTTTATTTTGGATAAGTTGATTAGAAACACATTTATGCTAACCCCAAATAAGCCATCATTAAAGTGAAATAGCCTTGTTTACAAAGAGATTTATACAAGTCTATTGACTTAAATAAACAAGTGTAATTTGTGAGTAAGCCTAGGGGACAATAGCTTTGTTTCTGAATTAATGGCAGGCCCTGGTCCAGCAAGGATTTGTGTACATGTTTAAATCTGTGTGGTGAATTAGCCAGCTGAAGGCAGTGGGATCAGTCATAGGAACAAAATTCAGCATAAATGCAAACCTTGGTATGATTAATTTTTCAATCATCCTTATTTCCTTTTTCTGTTTGCTTTTTCCAGCGAGCTGAAATTAATTCATTACAGTGAAATCTGCAAAATAAAATTAAAAAAAAACACTTTGTGCCTCCCTAGGAAGGATCAAAATAAACCAATTTATGCTGTGATCAGTTATTGCAATACAGTCTGTTTCTGTTTTACACTGTGTAAGATGCACTATGCTAATTAAGCATATGTTTGTATAGATTAGTCTCAATGAGATTTACCCCAGTTTTCTACACCATCTGTGCAAGATTGGTAGCCGAGTTGGAAGTGATCTCTGTGTATATTGTCTATATTAGTTGATGAAGTGTTTCGAATCCTTTGAGTTAAAAGTTTTTCTTTATGTTATTATTGGTCTCACAAAGCTTTAGTTACAGGTTTTGAACATTCTTTTTGTGCTTTCAAAAACTAGTCATTTATGACAATATCATTTTAAGAGTTATTCTGATGGACAGAATAGATCAAGCAAGAATTCAAAGAACCTGGAAAAATCCTTTCTTGCTTAGTTTTATTTAGAGATATAAAATATATATTACCATTACGCAGGTGAAGATGTCACCAAACAAATATGTTGCCATAACAAAAAATTAGGCCTTAAAAATATATTGGGACTTTATAATTAAAAAACTGTCACGTTGTTTATTTCAGCTCATGGCATTTGTCGTGATGAATAACTGATGCAAAAAATCCTTATCCTTCTAACAACACTTGAAACCAGCTGACAGCTTTTTCTGTGTGATCCACAGGGAAGCCTGCGCTAGAGCCTCCATACTGGCAGGCTGATTTCTTCACCTGGGGTGGCAGAAGAAGGAGCTCTTTGGACAGCCCTGGCGAGACACTGACAGCCATCGTATTGACACAGGATGTTGGGGAGAACTCAAGGAGTCATCCCTGCCTCTGCCATTTGGTATAAGAGTCAGCTGTTATTTGTCTTCTCCCAGCTTGGGATGAAGCTGGTGCTGGGCACATGTCCTCTCTCAGCACAGCAGAGTCTACTCTCTGCAAAAGTAAGTTTTGCCCTGTGGTACTTGGGAAGTGCCTTTCTGGCAATACAGACCAGCTTCTCACCAAGATGTGGGAGGATATTGTCCTGATGCCACATTCTGGCTGCAGGATTTAAGGTGCTGAAAGGTTAAAAATCAACATTTTACTACAATCGTCTAATTTATGACTGAGATGGACCATTACAACCATCTACTCTATGTTATTCATTTTAAAGGCCAAATAATTGCCCCCAGAGAATCCTTTTCTGAGCCCATAACCTTTGCAGCTCTGAGCTATTGCATATCAGCCGTGGAAAAGGCAGCTCAACAAACCCGTGATGGAAGGGATCCACCAACTTCCTGGTAAGTTGGTGTGGTGAAAATAAGTGCCTTTCTCTTTCACCTGTAAGGAATATGTTTAGCTTCCATTTCATGCCATTAGATCTCATTATACCTTTTTGTTGGTTTTGTTTTGCTAGATTGATGTCTTTCCATAGAAAGCTTTATTGCATGTAAGTATTTGGTGACTGGGAGTGAGTTGCACATCACTGTTTTCCTCAAATAAACCTCACCACAATAAGCCTCACCACAAGGAGGCTGTCCCAAGTTCAGTGCTTATCCCAAATCCTCTTTACCTCTACAACTTCCTCTTTGAAGTACGGACACTGAAACCATGAACAGTGCTTTAATACATTTACAGTGTTATAACACTTCTCAGCCTTTATTCAGTTGTCTTCTGCTTAGGGATCCAAAGGCTCCATTTCCCCTGCTATGTAAAACCAGGAATATGCTCACAGTGTTTTCAACAGTGGCCTTTTTAAAGTGGACTTTTTAAAGTCACGGTTTTCCAAAATGCTGTCCCCACTCTTAAAGTTGAGATGTGCAGCCTTGATTCCTCGAGACAGCTGTCTTAAAAACCACCAGTGTGAGTGACTACATTTACTGCACTGTGCAGATCACTCTATAAAAGTAATTTGTCAATATTTATGAAACATGGCAGTAGGAAAAGACTCCCAGCTTACAGCCACAGGTGAGGACAGCTTCTGAATTTTCAGGCCTTAGCATTTACAACAGAAGACAGGTCAGACAATAATGAGATCTTAAATGCTTCAGAGCAGTATTGCTAGTGAAAAGTGGAAGAGAGAGGTATGTCTTCTGATAGATGCAACCAAACTGCAGTCTAGCTGAGTTAGCTTCTTCATGCAAGTTTGACACAATTGCAAGCGAACGTATTACAGATCATATTAGTTTTAAGCACTGGAGATAAGGAAAGCAGAGCACATAGGCTGCAAAAGCTAGATTCAGAACTTAATCAGCCTGTTGATATATGCCACAGGAAGGAACAGGGCAAGAGCGAGCTACAGAAGGTGAAACCCTTAGAAGACATGGAAGATGCATGCTGTGCACGAATAAATAGAAGCAGCAACTGAAATAGAAGCAATGGTCTACAAAGAGCAAGAAACAAATGAAAGAAGCTAATGTACAATAATAGTATTGGAAGTGTTCATTCCAAGATAAATCGCTATCCAAATCTACCCAAACAGTAATCAGCAGCAGTTTGTAAAAGACAAACAGTAACATCCCTGTTTCACTCCCATCCACTGGCCTGAAGATTAAAGCAAAAAAACAAAGTAGTTTGCACCTCAAGCACAGGCAAGAAGTGATATTAGAGATATTTCAGGGACATTGTGTTTTCCTTCGCAGAATGAATGCTAGCACCTTGCACAAACTTAAAAGCTAAATCTGATGGTAAGGTTTTAAGACAAGTTTTCACGGTTACTTTTGGACTCAAGGACCCAGCTGCCCTCTATAGTTTTGACTTTAACTGTGTTAAGGCTTCTTCTCAGTTAATGCAGGTGACAGATGTTTGTGATTTTGCAGGACAGAGACGGATAATTTTGGCCCTGTGAAGCCCCAAGTGGTCCTGATGGGTGACTGTCACAATGCCAAGCCTTGGAGGACTTTGAATTGGGTGCAGTTATTACTGTTAAGTTTTGTGCATGAAGGTCAGCTTGCCTCTTGCCTGCCAGTGAGAAAAAAAGCCCTGTTAAAGTTAAAGGAAACAGAAGAATCATCCAGAAAGCCCTCTCCTGGATGGGTCTATAATTTAATCAGAGTTGAAAACTTCTTCATTGAACTCAATAGCTCAGGGTTTGCGAGTGCTGTAACCAGAACAAGGCTGAGTTCAGGGCTGGCTGCTTACCCAGGTCCCGGGTGGATTTTGCAATGTGCCAAACTTGATGTTACAGGTGACTGCACTCTCTGGGGAGGGAGAGAGTCAGGGAATGTCAGTCTGAACTCTGGCTACCCTTAAGAAACACAGCAGAGGCATGCCTCAAGCGGGCTTCGAGTCCAGGAGTCAGTCTGCCCAAGAAAAGTGCCCAGCACAAACCCTAATGACTCTGCTGACGGGCACTGGCAGCCACGATGCTCCACATATGCATAGTCCTCTCCTGGAAGCGCTTGGAGAAATGACAGCCAGTGTGCTTTGGCTTCTTTTGATTATCCATTACGGGCTGCTATCTTCTCATCCTTCAGCTGATGTTCCTGTTATTTCTCCTCTAGCTGATCCGGAGGAAAATCGTATGTAGCGTCTCACCTACCATGTGTCAGTGCCAGACAGCTGATTGTCAGCCTACCCATGAAACTGTCTAGACACAGTGATGTGCTGTCAAATGCACAAAGTTAACAAAATGATAGGGGAGAATATTTTCAATCATCGTCTCGCAGGTTATTTGTGGCAGTGGCAGGTTCAACGTTTTCAGATGAAGACATGATTTGATTAATCAACTCTACCTCTTTAAGATGTTCTGGGTTGTTTTCCCAAAGTCCATCCCTCACATCAGCTCAGGCTTACATGAATTCCACATGCACGTGCAATGCTGCAGTTACAGGTAGTTTGCACTTACTTAACAGGTAATGTCAGTACATAATGGTCTGCTGCTGCTACATAAAGCCAGAAGAAAAGCCATGACGTTTTACACTTGGCAGAAATTTGAAAATGAAGGCTAGTGCCTTGGAAAAATATCTATTTTCAAACAGATCGTCCGCTTTTTCTTCTTAGGTTGCTTCTCAGCAAAAGGGTGAGGAGTGGAGAGGAGCAAGAGAATCATCCCAGCACCATTTACAATTCCAGATGGATAAGATTGTCCTGTGAAGGGATCCTGCCATTCCCCTCACCATTTTTTTGCCCTTTTTCAAGCATGATGACTTAACAGTGGCTGATGTGACTCAAATCTGTGACACGGCCTGATTACAGTCTCGGCTGGAAATGTTGGCAAGGCTGTCAGGTGTCTTATAAAAGGCATTACCTGGAAGGTCTCTGTGCTCTGAGCCAGGAGCTGCATTGCATGGCCACTGTCTGGGGCAAGAACAAAGCCTAGGGAAGGGAGATCAGAGAAACAGGGCCAACCTCTCCGGCCATGCAGGTATACTTACAGTCCCAGAAAAGAATACTTGGAACGTGGTTTTGCTCTATAATATCCACAAGAAAATGCATTTGTGGGATTTACAGGCTAGATCTGTTGTGTCTTTTGAGGGGTGCCTTGAAGCTACCTCCAACACCAGCCCCTTGTCCCTGCTGGCAGATGTTTGGATGCATTTCACCAAATGTTCGAAGTTAGATCAAAGTCTAAGTCAGTCACCCTAAACTTTCTACAGTGATCAGAAAAAGAGGCCCATCTAGAGGACAGTTCATCTGGCCTATTTTAGATCTTGTTTTAGGGTGACATGAATAACCCCCTGGAGTTCCTGTTATTCTGCACTGTCTATAAAGGGAGCCTCTTAATTTTTAGATACCTCAGGATGCTTTAAATCTGCAAGCCTGGCTCCAGGCACCCAGCAGAGCATGTGGCATCTAAACCTGACCATAGCAGTATCGTCTGCTCTTTCATACAGCACCATGAGCACATCTGGTCTGCCAGTGTGGACTGGTGCGTGGTGTACGTACCATGCCAACTGGCCGCAGCCAGAGACTCCGACTGGAGTGGAATGAGCAACGCCCTGAGTTCTAGACTTTCAGCTTTCAAAACAGGGCGGGCACATGAAAAAAATGTTGTTGCAAATGGTCCCTGGCCTGACCTAAATCCTAAACCATGCCCAAGACTTGTCTGGAAGAGTGCAACTGGCCCAGGACCAAGCCTTTGCCATGAACTGTAGCAGCTGAAGAGCACAGACAAGGGAGCTCTGTGTGTTGGACTTTCCCTGGGACTTCCCGTCTACACCTGCATGGTCCAGGGGTCAGAGTGAGCTGCCCCTGGGGTCTGGCTTCCACTGCCAAGCAGACCTGACATCCTCCTTAGAACATGGAACTATCCTTCAGTAGGTTAATGCATACCAGGCAACAGGCTGGGGCACAGATTTTCTTTTTTAAATTTTATTTTACAAATTGGGTAAAAACCTTGCTCTTCCAGCCACCCTCAGTACAGTCACATGGTCAAACCCCAGTCCTCCAAAGGTGACAGATACATGGGCATGATGGATCTAAGAATTAAAATACAAATCTGTTGATACCAGGATGTCTGCCTGACGTAAATCTCTGGTGTAACACCGTAGTGCCCAGCTGAGCTGGGAAAATTGTATGGCATGCTCAGGACAGGGTCTGGTCCATGAGCCCTGGGATTCCCTTCCCTGCTGCTCTTGCACAACATTGCTACTTCCTAATTGTTGCCTTCGCCTCCCGCTCTCCATGCTACAAGTCCCAGCTTTTTAAACTATTGTACAGTGATATTAGAGCATGTTCAGGAAAAGACTAAGAAACATTGGCTAAATTCCTTCATACTCTGACATTTTATTTGTTTATATTTACACGGCTTAATATCTAGATGTCAGGTATGGTCCTATAGGACTTTGTAGGGGTCCTGCAAGGGGATTTCAGATTTGCTCCTGCTTATATTCAAGGTAATCCCTATTTTGCTGCCCTTTGCGCCAGTGGACAGTGAGCTGTATCTGCTGGCTTTGTCACTGACAGCAGCTTCATCCAGCACGAGATGGAGGAGCTGGTGTGCGGGTGCAGACTGTATATGCCCCCCCTTCACAAAGAGCCAGTAATTGTTAAATAAATTATACGCTTTAGTGTCCGCATGTTAATAACTCTAATCCTACCTCCAACTACCAGGTTTAGAAATGTGATTAGGGAGGATTATACCTCACCTAATGCCTAATCACTTGTCTGTTCTTAGCTAGCCTTTTATTTCCACACATGCAGCATAAGGCATCTAACCAAACATCTCGCACGCAGGGAAGATGCCAAGTGAGTTAAAAATCAGTTGGGTGAGACCAGGTAACAGCTAGAAACCAGACGTGACTGAGCACTGAAACATTACCCAGTGTGGTTATGACTCTGGGCAGCACCCAACCACTCCCTTTGCACCCCAGCTTTTTAAACAGCTGAAAGACCAAAAGGGCTGGAGGTAAATCTCCACTGGACTTTTTTTTTTCCCTAAATGAAACATTTTTTTCCATACATTTCTTGATTTTATTTTACCTTACATAGGAAAATACGGATGCCTTTTCCAGCAGTACTAATGGGCAGGTTAGTAAGTGCCTCAGTTCAAGAGCTGCCTAAACACTCTCCCACAACTGGCCTCTGAGTGCAAGACTTAGTTAACTCCTTGCTCCCTGCCTTGATGTGACATTCAGGTGCTAGGATGCAGCAATGAACATGAAGTGACACCCCGCTACCCCAAAGCAGTCCATGGGTTGAACGTCAGCAAGCAGAATCAGGGGACATGATGTCCCCTGACTGAAATTGCCAGCTGCTCCATCTTCTCTAGTGCTCACCCAGGGATAATTCACCTCTTCCCCTAATGATGATGAGGACAGACAGGTGGCACCTCATGGAGTTCACCAAGTACCTCCATCACCAAGGGAAATGGGTTTATATGAGAACAAGTAGGAACAGGGTCTGAAAATTCTCTTCCAAAAAAATGAAGGACCAAATCCTTCCCTGCCATAAGTTGACACAACTCTGCTGACACTGGCAGGGCCACTCCAGTTGACCAGCTCAGGGTTAGCTCCTATTTCTTGGAGCACCGAGTCCGTCTGCTCCCTCATTCCTTTGCCACATCCACACACCCAGCAACAGCTCTCAGCCAGGCAAGGCCAAAGGGACCAAGCAATGGGGCATGAGGGTTAGATTTCATTTCTGGTAGCAGCAATCCAGACCAGAAGGTTTGTCAAGTCTGTGTACAAGTTTGTTAAAGCTTAAAACAAACAAACAAACAAACAAACAAAAAAAAAAAACCCACAAACAACAACAACCAACCACTTTTTCAAGTGGTTTCATGTTGTTGGGATCTTTTGTTTCAGTATAATTAATTATAATTTGCTTTGACATTTGTAATTACAGCACCCTGCTGAGGTATGAAGTGTTGGGAGCCTTGGGGAACCTGGGAAGAATTGGTGCTGTTGGTTTTTCTGCAGTGTTTGCTATCACGAAAATAGGGGACTATGTTTAGGGAAGGAGAAAGGAACAAATATTTGGCAGAGAACTGAAATTATGTCCTGAACATGAACATAGATGCAAATCAATCTGATAATGGAGAAACACCCAAGGATTTAACAATTCTGGATTAGAAAGAGGATTTCAGCCGTGTACTTCAAATCTCTAATCTTGGGTGAGCAAGTAATCTAAATCCACCTAATAACAGTGAATGAATTTATAGCTTAGCTAAGTAATTACTCATTTTTTTCCTTTGTATAATTCAGAATAGGTTTGTCTTTCATTAACTTTCATTGGAGCATTACTTTAAATTGCATTGATTTTAACTATTGGATTTTAAATATCTATTCTCTTGGTTGATCAAAAGCAAACTTGGTCTCTATTTTTAGTTTTCTGTGTTGAAAAACCCTACTTTGCAGCCTGGTGCTAATGTGACCCCGACTGCTTCCATACCAGGCCTTGGGTTGTGAATTTATTTTCTTGGCTACTTCACAGAGTTGCAGGTGCTGAAGCATCTGGCTCAGATGGACACAGATGGGTTCTGGTAGGGGCTGTGGCCAGCCACCTTTCTGATGGACACCCCAAAGTCTCTTCGAACACTTAGCCCAGAGATGCTGTAAAAGCAGTTCTAGCGAGGCAGCACATGGGAAATTCAGCTGAGGACTGGTACAACACAGTAAATGCTAGGAGATGCTATGCTAGCAGTTAAGCATGAGATTGAGCTTGCATATGCTTGGGTGTAAATTTATACTAAGTTCAGGAGGAGGGGAATCAGGGAATATCTTAAGAGGGACCCAAAGTTCCTATGACCTGGCTGGACTTGGACCATTTTTTTAGCCCCGAGTCCAGGCTGTGCAAAGTGGCTGGACACAAATGACACATTTGTCTGTGAATGAGTCTGAAGTTCCTGTTGCCATACAACATAGCTGTAACTCCCAATTTTTACTCAGTGCCTGCCATAACCTAAGGGTTTTGTTGCAGCACCCCAGGCAAGACGTCATGCAGCATGATGTGGCCACCTCACCGGGCATCAGCAGCAGGGGCTGCAGCTCTGCCTCTCGCTCAGTGCAGCCCGACAGCACAGATGGGCTCAGTCCTTGCCCCGTCCCTCACACAGGCTTGAAGAACCTCGGGTGGATGTGAGCAAATGGAAGCACTTGTGGACTTACTCCGTGGCTAAGCAGGCAGAGAGGCAGTGATCGGGGAGAAAGAGGTCTGAGTTTTGCTAAGGAGCACATGAGCCTGAGTCAGTGTATACCAGAATGGAGTAAATGGAATGATTTGCCTTTTAAGTGATTTCAGGCTTGGGGAAGAAAAAAGGATAACCCCAAGGACTCAAGGGGTGCACATGTGGTGTGATGCCTCCTACGGCCAACACCTGCTGGGGAATGTCCCCCTTACCAAAATCTAACCTCACGGTAAGCTGGAACATTCCTTCTCCTGCTAGCCTGAAGCCTGCTGAGACAAGGCTAACAAGGCTTTTGCCTGCGATAGTCAGTGCTCTCCCACTGATATCCCTAAGAAAACAGAATTGTTTGAACAATTCGCTAAAGACATAACAACGAACTATGCGACCTGGCAAAACAGAAGTTGACGGCCAGAGGCAGAAACTGAGAGATAGGGAGGCACTTGTTTTCCGACTACATCCTTGAGGACAGCTGAGACACTGATCAAAGCAAACATCCTGCCTCAGAAGTGGCTGAGAACCGGATGATAAAGTGTGTAGTCAAAGAGAACAACTAATTGGGATGTAGATAAGAAATAAAACAAAGTGTCCTTTTGGTGAACTATCCTCATTATAATACTAAAAATCAGGCCCATAGGCCAGGAACTGCACCCCACCCCCGGTAAGTCCCTTACTTTCTGAGCATGCATGGTAAATTGAAAGTGAGATGTACCTTTACATCGAAGCAAGAAAGAAATTAACAAATTATTAGCTGAGGCGTGTGAATATTAGCTGCGACTGACATATTTTACTGTATAAATGCCTCGTAGTTTCTCGGTGTGGGGTGCTGGCTTTGTGGGTTACCACCTAGCACCCACCTTCGCACAAAAATGACTTGAATAAAATATCTCCACTCTGTGCGTAGTTTGGCATTCTGCACACCGGGCAAACGAACCCGCTTTTCTGGAGAACACCACCTGGTCTCTCCCCAGCTGCAGGCAGGGCGCAGACCTTGCTGCCCAGCTCCAGCACGAGCCCTGAGCCCACGGGAGCACAGTTATGTCAAACACTGCCCAGACCCTCCTCTGGTTTCCACATCTCCCAGCTGGCTCAAAAAGTTGGCACCTACCATTTTCTAACAAACATAACCCAGTCTTGGCTGTTCGCCTAGCCAAGGAGGGGTAATTATTGCATTCAAAGACTAGAGTAAATGGGAGTTAAAAATACTGAAGGAAAACTGAGGCAGGGAAGGAGAAGGGGGAGGCAAACAGTGTGGATGAAGTTAGCAGAATTGGGAGATACACAGTTAAAAGAGTTTGGTGTTCAGGCCCTGACAGATGCTAAACTCTTGCCTCACAGAGCTGCTTCACCAGGAAGGCAGAGAGGAGGAGGAGGAGGCAGTGCCTGGGTGCTTAAGTCTTCCCATCCGCAGAAGATGAGTGTTGGCCATGCTGAAGAACACAAGAGAAGCTGCAGGCTAACACCCTCCAGCAGCTGATGAATTACCTCTCCTGTCCAGGACGCTTCCAGCACAAGCTAGAGACCATCTCACCAGCTGTCTGACAGCTCTCAACACCGAGCGAGGGGAAATGCTTCCTACTGTTTGGTCACTTCTGCCAGCGAAAATTACTCACCCAGCAGCCTCCATCTCTGGCTGTCTGGTTGTGAGTGATCCACAGGTGGCTTTTTAGTTATCAGACTCTTTTTTTCCCCTCCTCCCTGCCTCTGTGACAGCTGAAAATTCAGCTGCTGGATGAATGCTGACCTGCAAATTGGAGGCAGGGAAAAGAAAGAGGGGGAATGGGCTTGTGCCTTCTTTGATCTGCCAAGGAAGGAAAGCAAGACCTGGAAGCTTGTACTTTAAAAGAAAAATTAGAAAACAGTGAGATCCTTTTTTCCTCACAATTATATATATTTTGCCTCAGCTGTATCTTGGATGCAAAGATGGGTAGTAGAAGCAGGGACTTTGAGGGCTTCAGGACGTAGTTCAGCCTTGATCAGAGCAAGGGCAACATGCACCAACAGCCACAGGGGCCTGAGAGTTACTGAACTGGCTTTACAGGGGCCACACTTAGGGCAGCTAGGGCAGCTCTTGAGGAATCACTGCCAAATCAGGCAGCTGAATCCCACTTTAAGTGTCCACAACCAAAATCCAAGCCCCGAATACCTATTTTCATCCACTGTTGATTTTTGTCATCATCTGTCAGATTCTGGCTGAACCACCCAAGACACTGCGGTGATATAATTTCCCACCATCACCGCCATGGTCAGCTCTTGTTGTCAAGCCTGAGTTTCATCTGCTGTCCTGTGGCCTGCTCACTCTACACCATGAACCCTTTGCTGCTTTTTGCATTCAGCTACTCTGAAAAATATATATTCCCTGCAAATGCCTGGCCACCTAGTTTTCATGCTCTGAAGGGACTTCTGCCTATGTTGAATGGTACAATGTCCAGCCGAGCTCTGCTGACCTCCCTTCACACTGGATAACCATTCTGCCACTAGGATTTTTTTAGAGCAACATTAGCCTCTGTGGAGGTAGAATTAGGCCACAGAGATTTTTTTTTCCCTCCATAGCCTCCCTTTTTAACTTGAGTTTGCCACCAGTTCTCTCCTCTGTAGAGGTGTCTTATGTAAAGGATCCAGCTAGCATCTATCTCTCAGGGCCTCTCCAAGGCTGAAGGATTTGTAGACCTGTTTCTCAGGTGATTAAAATAAATGGATATTTTTTACTCCCAAGGCATAATAGTTTCCACTGAGAATGCTCATGTTCCCCACAACTGTCCTTCCGTTGATTGGAAGAGAACTATGAAGGGACACTGCTATGCAGCCTAATCATGTATTTACCTTCTTGCTAATGGAAAATATCCCTGGTTTTCCTCTCAGAAGCTGGCACAGGCTCCCACCCCAGCTTGTCTTTGAAGTTACAGCTTCTGACTGTCAGTGTCTTTCCCTCCCACCCCCCTCATTTAAGGGACCATCCAAGGGACACCAAATTATGCACACTCCAGAGCCCTCCAGCTCTGCTCCAGATAAACCAACATTCACCCTCTGTCTCCAAGGCATAAAGCCTTAAAAAAACATCTGATTCCCAGCCTGGGAAGCAGGACATTTGCCATCTGCACAGCAGTGCAGCCCTCAGAGGGGTGGGCAGGTAGTGGTGCCCACCCCAGCGGCAGAATAGATCTCAACAACAGATCTGTCCTCTTCAGAAAAAAATAGGTATTGCAAATATGAAGGATTCCCTGGGACACAAATCCTAATACTAATCAGGATCCTACGGCCTCAGGAAAAGTCACTTTGGGAAAGAAACTGCCACTTTCTAGTAAGGGAGGTTTTTGGTCCATGTTCTTCAGGGTGTCTTTCTAAAACCATCTCCTTCAGCTCAACTGGAAGTTATGGGTTTGACACATAACCCCTGTCTTAGCAGATAGAAAATTAGGCATCAAAGCTCTCTCTATAGTCAGTTGTATGTTTTATTCTGCCTTAAACATTTGTCATAGGACAGATTCCTTGGATACACCTCTCATCACTGCATGCAAAAGTAGCCTGGATGCCAACCCTACGGGTAGCCCAAGCCACCCTACACGGGGAAATTCTGCTTTTTGTGTTACAGAAGAGTTGAGCAGATGATCATAGTGACAGGAAAGTCATAAAACATCAGTCACATGCAAGGGTTAAGGCTCAATCTCACTCCCCGGACATGGAAGGAAGCAAAATCAGTCCTTCAAATTTCAAGGTTCTGGTGAATTTACAACATAAATTATTCATTGCCCTAAACAAAGACATTCCCTTATCTACTTCATCTCTACTTTCCTGAGCAATAAATATGGCTGCAATTAATTCTGGTGCAGAAGAGCCAATAAAATGAATTATCTCCCATAAACCTTTCCTTCTGCATCCTATTTTAAGGGCAGTAACGAAAACACATTGCTGGAAGCTCATTTCAGACATACCACGATGAATTATGAAGACACTGGAGGACAACATGCACGCGCAGATCCTCTTAGGCTTTGATCCTGCACCAGCAGACATGACTGCAGCACTGTCCTGTTGCCTTGACCAAGCTCAAGGCTTGCATGGCTGGATTTTATCTCTCACATGGGCAGGACTGATGCCTACGTGGTCACAGTGCCGCAGGGACACTTCCACCTTCTATGCCTGCACGTCCAAGGCAGAACTGCCCAGCTGGATCCTTTAATTTACAGGAGGCAAGCTCAAAATGCAAACTGCCCCGGCTGCATGGCTCCCGCGGCAGACCGTCAGGCCTGCAACACAGAGCAAGCACTTTGTAGCCCTTCAGAGGGGCCTCGAGCTGAAGCAGGGGACAGGGTTGAGGTTGGGCAAAAGGACCTTTGCTGAGGGCAGTTCATTCTGCCATAGCACCCAGATGCACTACCTGAAATCAGGGTTAGTTTTGGTGTCTGCAGTGTGGGATTCATCCGCCCTAGCTTTAAAGATCTTAGAAAGGAGGTCTGCACTTGAGCAAGAGACACTGGGCTCCCTTTAGGGTCGGTGGAGGACCACAGGCACTTTGGGACATGATCCATTTGTGACATTTAAAGGAAGATAAAATGAACCATGCCTGTTTAAACCACCGTGACTACCTGGGGGTGCCACAGCAGCGAGCTCAGGCGGCCCAGCCCCATTGCCAATCCACCCAACACCGTATGGCCAGACCGCAGAGTCCCTGCTTGCCGTAGGCGGACACAGCACAGCGCAGCTCATGCCGAAAGTGTGGGCAGGGCGGGGAACTGAGCACAGATTTTACATGTCTTGGGTCAATGCATTACCAGAAAAACCCCTTCTCCTCTCTGACCAGTTTTCCAAACCTGAAGCAAATAAGAAAAACAAAAAAACAACCCCATAACAGGGTGAGTTTCTGCAAACTGCCCAAGTCCCTGAGCACAACCAGGCTTCACTTAGCGGCACACAATGGCATCGCTGGGATTTTAAATACCTCCTAGCAATTAACAATCCTGAAGCAGGCTGAGCTTTTTTCCCTTGGATGCCACAAAAACAGGAGCAAGAGCAGATACTGGAAGAAAAGTGCTAAACAGCTGATGGTGGCTTTAAATACCAAAAGGTCTTTGGTCAGGGTACTGGTGTGGGGCACTGAAACTGGTTGCACTCTGGATATTATCAACCATGTTACCCATGACACCTGTGTTGGAAAGAAATCAGTTTTGTGCTTAATCATTTCGTTGGAAATCTTGTCAGTAATAGGAAGAAGAGATTGGATGTCAGGTCACTCTGGCATGTTCAGTGGTATTTATCCCTCCATCAGGCCCTCATCCCTGCATGCCCCTGACCTGCACTCATCCCACCTCACTTCATTTTCCTGAGCTAGCACTGTACGTGCTCTGTCTGCATCTGGTAGGAAGAAATTAACAACTCCCAAAGGGATTTCTGCTCACCCAGAATTCAACATCTATCCAGGAGGTACCCCTGTGGCTTCTCCAGGACATCAGGAGATGTGATGGTGCCCTGACTTAGGCACTAAACTTGGTCGTGTACAGTGAAGTCAGCTGAATTAATGGGTTTGCCTATACTACCAGGTTAAGTCCTGGCTCAAACCTCCTTGTGAGACCAAAGCACATCTCCGTCCACATAAACTCTCTGCCAAGGGGACAGAGCCCCTAAAATGTGGCAGAGAGGACTCTAGACACCTTAGCTTATGCTTTCTAGATGGATCTGGGACACTTTAATCGTTGACCCATCCACCAACAGAATAACCTGCAGCTGCCCCCCGACCTGTGCACCATGTGGACATGCTGGGGTCAGGGCGCAGCTGGGTTAATCCACAGGGTGTAGGGGGGAAGGCTGGCGGTTGCTCTCAAAACCATGCTCTGCCCCACAGCGCAGAGGACCTGGGACAGCAAAGGAGGTGGCTTTCTTTTCAAGCCACAGCCCTACCATCCCCTGATATTTTCTCCTTTTTAGGCTTCTATAACTCCTACTGTCCCATCAGCTCCCTGATTGCCTTTACTTACAGCTTCTTTGTCACCTCCTTGTTTCAGCTTTTGTACTTCTCATGATTTTCAACATTTTTGAGACATTTCCCATGCCTTGCCCACACACCAGAGCATCCGTACATGCACACAGGTTAAGGGCACAGCAGGACTCGCCTTTTGTTGTAGTTAAATTTCTCTGCCTGAGCAAGCTGCTCCCCAGTCAGCAACAAGGATGAGCATGTACCTGCGCACCCTGAATCTGATATTAGCTCCTAAATCCCTCCCTTCCCTTCTCCGTTTGCAAATCCCACCACATCCTTGGAGCGATTATGGCCATAGCCTGGAAGCAGCATCCAAATCAATACAGCTAATACATGCTCTCACACCGGGCTCCCTTGTCAGCGCGCAGCAGAGTCTCAGATTAAGCAGTAATCCTCACTGCAGTCCATAAAGATGGATAAAGTCATCATTTCCATTTTACAAATAGAGAGGCTAAGGCAGAAAGATTAGCCGCGTTCCCTCAAGGAGCCCAGATCTCAGCCCTGAACTCAAATGAAATGAGTTTCTCTCTAAGCAGGGAGATGCAGCAGGTTACAGCCATGGGCTGGGAATCACAGCATGCCTGGGGTAGGATGGTGGGACAGGACACAAGATTGTTTATTAAACAAAATGGGAAGCCCCTAAACCTGGCTTAGGTCCCCTGCTTTGTTTGAGGCCAAGACTCTAATAAATTGACAGTTTGGGTTTTTTTCCAAGCCAAAAAGTTGCTTTTGTAACACTTTAACTAACCTTTTGAATGATACAGGTATGCTCTCTTGCCTGTTATCTGGCTGAGCTACCAGGGGTACAGGAGAAATGCCATTCACCCCGTGGCAAGAGCTGGAGGAGGTGCAGATCCCACCATCCCTTCCCTGGGTATCTAGGGTTACCTCGGCACAGCCTAACACACCTTTTCAGTGCTTTGGGCTGGTCGTGGCCCTCGTTAGCCCTTCACCTGGCACATAAGCTGTTGGCACACCCACAGCCTCCTACCTCTCTGCTCTGCTGATACATACAGGGAATTTTGCCTTTAGTACCAAGCGATATCCCACCCTGGGCAGTTAGGTGTGTCAGGCTCTTCAGTGGTGATTAGTGAAAGCTTTAAATGGAGTTCAGAGCGAGCCTGGGTCTCCAAGTGAAGGGCCAGGTGGAGAGCATGGGGCAAGAGGCTGGTAAGCAAAGAGATGGTGTATGTGAGGGGACACACAGGACATACATCCTCCTTCCTTCCCTGGCCACGGGAAAGCAACAGGCACTTTGCCGTTTATTTGCCCCATTTGACATGTTTACCTCAAGAGGGCTTGCCCTCCCCTTGACTACAGGAGGAGTGTAGATGGCAAGCTGAGACGATGGTGTCTCTGCTGCGAGTGTCTGACCTAGGTGAGCTGAATCGCTTTCATTCACCCACCCCGTTGCTGCCACCCAGGCAGGAGATGCTCCCAATGTGCAGAAACACCAAGCGCCTTCAGATTTCCAGTGTGATATTTTTCTAATCTTATTGGGGTCTTGGAAATCCCTTTTCATGATAAATTCTGCACATGCAGCTTATTGCCGGACTGGTTTAAAGAAACGCGTTGCAAAGGGTCGGTGGTGACCACCTCAACACCTTCCAGCTCCTTTTTTCAGATTTTTTGCTTCACATCAGGGCCTATTGCCACTGTTGGGCAGAGCTGCTTGCCCCATGCCTTCCCACACGGGCTCTTGCACCATCTGAGCAACCTTCCCCGACACCTGCATCTCCAGTCCTCAAGGCCTCCCTAAACTGTAGCTGCTCCCACGTGTTCAGATGTCCCTTTTCCTTCCCTGAAGGCCCACGTGAGCATCGCCCCTGGATGGAACGAGCATATGCCCTGGCGTATGGGGCGTTAATACAGGAGCTGGCACGAGCGGTGCGGTCTTTGGTGTGGCAGGTGCATGTGTTTGCCACAAGTAACCCATGTGCGTGACGTGACCGTGTCCTGCCCTTTGGACACCCCTGCCCAGTTAGGGGGGCTGGTGGCGGTGGCTGCATCCCCTCCCTGCTGCTGGATTTTACTCTGATGTCTCTGGTAGGGGCATCAGGAAGGGGGTTTTCTTCCTCGTCGGCATTCACAGTCATCCCCACCTTTCGTTCTCCCTCATTCTCACCAAGTTGCTTCACAACATCACTGGGTGGGACATGGATATTTATCTCTGGTGTTGCTCACTGTTATTTTGGGGGGGGGGGGTTGGCAGCCTGCCATCCCTGGGAACAACCCTTTATGGCAGACACCTGCTACTGCAGAGCACAGCCCCCTGAACCAGCCATGGCCGCGTGGGTCCCTGATGGCTCCTGCTGCTCTCACTCGCTCATCTTAGCACGGCCCCCTTCAGAAAAGTCCTCTCTTGGTTACTCTCTTTTTCCCTCTTGCTTCAAATTTTTTCCTCACTGGTGATTTGCCCACTGTATCAGACAGGGATGCTGGAGACAAGGAGACGAGGATGCATGGGGATGCTCCCTGCTAGCATTAATATAACAGACTGATGAAGCCATTGCCGAGGTTGATCACTCCCCATGGATGATCTGCAAGGACCATGTGGAGGGGGTGGGCTGGCAGAGCACACTGAGATACCTGTGTGCTGCAAGGCAGGCATAAATAAATTTCTGTGCCTCCCCGTGCCTCAGTTTCCCCACCAAGAGGAGAAATAATGCTGTCTTCTACCTGACATGTAGTAAGGATAGCAGCTAAACACATATTATATGTATGTAGGTCTGCGTATGTGTTTACACATACATTAGGGTTGAGGAATCTGTCTTAGATACATTTATTATACAGCTTGGCTATTTCTGCCTCAGGGAAAAAGCATCCCTGGTGCTTGGAGCTACAGTAACTTTTGTCATCGGCTGAGCTGATCAAACGCAAAAAAGCAGGACACCAGCCAGCTGGATGAGGAGCACATCTGTGTGTGGGCTGCTGCTCCAGCAGTGGTTTCCCCATGGGACATCATCTTCCACCTCCTGCGGAGCCCCTGCTCGCTCTTCACTTTCCTCATCCAAATCTTGTCTTCAGATTTTGGTGTGTCACAGCCCGGCTCTTTCATCCCCACAGCAGCACTTGGAGCAAATCACTGCTCACCTTCGCTTCAGATCCAAGGACCACATCTCAGGAAGGTTGTGAACGCTGGAGGGCTGCAAAGTACCTGGCAAGAACTTTGTATTTCCAACTGATTTTTCAGTTATTATTGTCAAAACTTCCCAGCAACAGTGAGGACCAGAAACATCTCATAAAACCTGCCTAATGAGAATGCAGGTTCTGCAAACTTAAGGGCAAAACCTTAAATATTTCCTAAACGATGCAAAACCGCAGCTAACATTGCAGAAGTTGGTCCCACAGAGACAACACTGTCCTGTTTACTCTGGAAACCAAGTTAACATCTACACTTTAAAGGCAGGCAGGTTCACAGCCGTCGGTATAAGGATTTGCCGGAGGTTACCCGAGAGCAGAAGAGGGTTTTAGCTGACAGCCAGGGTCTGTCCTTAAAACCTCAACCCCTGCCTGGTCTGAGCAAGCCAGCGCCTTGTGTGCTTTGCATCGCCTGCCTGCAAATTGGCTGCCTGAATGTAAGATGACCCCTGAGGCTGGAGGCGCTGCATGAACTATTAGGAAGCCCGATCGGCTTTGTGACATCTCAGTCGGTGTCTTCACTGCAGGAAGAAAGAAAGAAAATAAAACTTCCAATTATAAAGGGGGGTTGTAGCTTGGCACTGCGGTTGGGCTTCTTCCTTGGTATTTACATTTATGTTTTTAGCCTCAGTTCCTAAGGAAATGAGCTTTATACAATGCACAAGATTTATATTTGTCCCCTCTACTCACCTAAACTGGGCAATATTATTAGTCGTATGATGAGGGGAAGAGGGAAACATCAGCTGGGGACGTGTTGGGCATCAGGGGGTCCGGTCCTGGCTCACCCTCGGGCTGCAGGGAATAACCTTCTCAAATTTAGGGTCACCGTGAGGTCACCGATGATTGTGGGTGGGATGTCCCCAGCCTCACTGGCCTAATTATTTGGTTGTGGTTAACTGGGGCACAGAAAACTCTTAGAATATTAGAATCATTTAGGATAGAAAAGACGCTTAAAATCATCGAGTCCAGCTGTTAAACTCCATCTCGATGTGGCTGAGCTTTGTAGTTGCTCTGCCTGGCAGGTGGATGTGGCTGGGTATGACGGGAGGCGATGGAGGGATGTGCCTGTCCTGGTGCAACCGGGACCCCCAGAACACCTCCAGATGCGGCTACCGGACACCGATCCGGTAGCAGATCCCGGTGGCAGAGCTGCCACCAGGCCACCACACGAGGGCAGTGCAAGTTTGAGCGTGCCAGGGAGCTGCAGACAGCAGATGAGCAGAAATGGGGAGAAAAGCCCAAATTGTGCATATGGGTTTTCCTTTTTTTTTTTTTTTTTTTTTTT
>NFMD01001152.1:722195-772039 GCA_002173435.1 Phalacrocorax pelagicus
TTTTTTTTTTTTTTTTTTTTAAATTTTTTTAGGGTCTTAATTCATCCTGCACAGCAGGGCTCTCACCAGCCCTGGAAATCTGAAATACTGCTGGGAAAGGCAACAGCCGGGATACTCCCAACATGGCTGCTTGACCCTTCCCTTTATCCCCTGTAGAATAAATTTTGTTGCCAGACACAAGAATTGATAAAAAAAGAAGTCCTTTTGACCAAAAGGGCCAAGGGATTTAACATATCAAAACCAAGGCTGGATGGCTTGTTGCTGTTCAGCAGGTCCCATGGGTGGAAAATGGGGAACATCTCCCCCAGAAGAGCCATCTCATGGTGATGGTCGTGCCCTGGACTAAGGCAAGTGACGTTTTTGGGAGTGTTCAAGAAAGCAGCAGTCCTGCCTGGCTTTCCCGGACGGAGCCGCGAGTGGTTGGTGGCTGGATGGGGCAGCGAGTGCCCTACGGCCCCAAAGCCAAGTGCATTGCAGAGTCTAAAGTGCCAGTGGCCATGGGGTGCAGCANCCCCCCCCCCCCGCCTGCCCGTCCGGGGACGGTCCTGTGCCCAAGCNACCCACCCACCCGCCTGCCCGTCCGGGGACGGTCCTGTGCCCAAGCCCCCTGGCAGGCCGTGCCAGCAAGGGGACAAAGAACTTCTTGGGAGCCAGATGATGTGAAAGGGCAGGGAGGGATCTCAAGGCTGCCCTGTTGGGACGCGAGCTGACCCGTGGTGGGACCGGGCATGGGTTTAGTTGCTCGCCTCCGAGATGGGAGCCACATGGCTGAGTCCCGCCAAGCCACTGAAGCCCGTGCTCCAAGGATCGGGAAGAGGGTAAAAGGGTTGGGCAGCGAGGTTTTCATTATGGCCCAGGGCAAAGGCGAAGATGCCCGCATTCCTCTCCATGTCCAGCTGGGCTCGCCTGAAGAGCTTCATCTGGGTTTCTTCATACTGGCTTTCCAGCTCCTGCAAGCTGAAGGCGGTCTTGGACCCGCTCAAAAAGTGCTTGGGGCTGGGGCCGGGAAGGCACATGGCCGGGCCGCCGAGGTGGCTGCTCATATCCTCCAACGTTGGCGGCATCACAAAGGTGTTCTCCACTGGCGGACCACTGGGAGTGAAGAGCAAGCCGGCAGCCCTCCACGCCGCTGGCTTGCGTCCTCGGCGGGGTCGTGCGATCCGGCAGCTCTGGCGTTTTATGTGGCGATGGAGGTGGTCGGAGCGGGTGAAGCTCTTGTAGCAGAACTCGCACTGGTAGGGACGGACACCCGTATGGATGCGCATATGGTTCTTCAGGTCGTAGTTGTGCACGAATTTGGCGTTGCAGTGGATGCACAGGTATGGCCGCTCCCCCGTGTGCTTCCGCATGTGGATTTTGAGCTTGTCCTGCCTGCAAAAGAAAAGGCGCTTAGTCAGGTGGCGTGGGCTGGAAGTGATGCAGTTGGGACTGACCCTTGGATCAGGAGAGGGAAAGGAGATGGGAGGGTGGGGAGCTTATCTTGGGGCTTCCAGCCAGGGCACTGCTCCAACATATGGCTGCTCTTGCAGGGTGGCATTTGCATCCACCTCCTCCTTCCTGGGGTGACAGCACCTAAACACCGCACAGACCCTGTCCTCCATGCGAGGAGTTTGCAGCCCATCCCAAAGAGTTCAAAACAGCCTAAACTGGAGGAAAAAACCTTCTGGAGTAAACTCAAAACCCATATGGGAATGTCTAAATAAGTACAGCTATATTTCTGCCTGCAAATGAGCAAATCAGTTGAGTTTTGAGAACCTGAAAATGTGGGGCAATACTGCTTAAATGAAGTCCCTCTTGAAGCTGATTTTCCTTTCCTTTAATCCTTGCACTGACCACTGGGTGTCTCAGGAGCTTTTGTTTGACGCGGGAGCATCAGGCAGAGGTGTGGGCAGCACTGGGGCACTCTGCGCCCGCTGCCCTTCCCAGCCATCTCCTCCAAGGGCAAGACTTCCACATCCAGCTTCACGTTTTGGAGGTTTTTATATAAAGCCATGGGACAGCATAATGCTCATCCCAATAGCACTTATTTACACTTTGTTTTTCTTTTTTTAAGGAGAACATCTAAAAACAGGAAGAATATTTTCACAAGCTGGCAGTCCAATCACTATTTTAGTTTCCAATGAATAAGTGTTTCCTTCTGCCGTCTACAAAAATCACAGCGAAGGCATACGATAATAAAAAGCGAAGCTGACTGTAGCTGAACCGGGCCAAGCGCGCTGCCTAGGCTGCATGAGCAGAGTTCAAGTGAGTAAACAACAAAGTGGGAGAATTCATATTGTTTTCCAAACTGCTTTCAGTATGATCCTTCCAAGACGTTAGTTTCATGGCTAAGCATATGGAGAATATATGGAGTCATGCCCTTATCATATATAAAATATATGTGAGCATGCAAAAAAAAAAAGCAAAAACTACCAAAAAAATCTATTTATGCTGGCAGGTCAAGCCCTCAAAACTTGCAAGGTGCTGCACCAGTTTGCCCAATTTCCACCGTCCTGCCTGCATGCATCTCAAAATAATTTTTGGTGACGTGACCGGCAGCACACCGGTGTCGGCCACACCGCAAGGAGCGCAGCCCCGGGATGGGCATCCCTGCAAACCAGTCCCTCGGGATCAAGGAGTATCCCTAGCAGGATAGTCACTTCTTCACCGGATGATGCTTTATTGCCTTCAGGAAGCCAGTCCCAGCCTGGTCCTGCATCTGCAGCGGCAGCGCAGGCAGTGGAGATGCTCCCTGCCTGTACGGAGGTTGTAACGCGCTCGCGTGAGGTTTACAACTCACGCACATTTTTAGGGAGACAAAAAAAAAGTGTCTCTCGGTCCCCATGCCAAGCCCAGGGCCAGATCCCAACTTCCCATTCTGAAATTTTCAAAGATGCTGTTTTCCCAAGATTTTAACAAGGGCGCATTTCCCCCGAAAGGGCTGAAATCGGTGCTCAGCAGCAGACAAAGCAGCGTGGAAAATTTCATCCCAAACAGATAATGTGCAGCGAAGTCAGAAGCAGATGAACGCAGGGGCTCGTAACGCAAAGTGTTGGAAAATGTTAATAAAAAGCAGAGCTACCGGCCCCACCTATAATATAATTTAAACCTATATATGTAATGTTTAACCTAGGAGGATCGCTTTTCCTAATAAACATGCAGCGTGCCAGGACTGTGTAATGTAAATACAGGCAGAGCCTTTCTCAGGCTATTACCCATCTCTGGCAGCAGACGGGGAGAAACTCAATCCTCCCTGCCCCGGCAGCATCTCTGTGGGATGGAAGAGAGATTTTATGGCCCTACCTGGAGCAGCTCAGAGGCTGGGGGGGGTAAGATGCTCCGGTTGTGGTGACGCACCCAGGGGAGGATGCAGCATGGAGAACACAGGGTTTGCGAGATGGGAGCTCGGCTCTCAGGGTCTCCAAAGGAGAACTGCGCTCCGTGTGTGTGAATAACCTTAATGCAATTGCATTAGGAGAGCGATTAGGGCCCTGCGAGCTGTCACAACACAAATAATAGGAACAAATAATGTTAACCTTTCTGGCTGGAACAGTTTCTCCTTGAGCACTCTGGGGTTGTCTTGGTGGAAAAGCTAAAATATTTGCAGTTTTCTCCAGCATTTTAGCAGTGTAAACGAGCAGACTAGAAGCTGAGTAGCCTTTGTTTAAGGAAAAAATTAATGAGCTATTAAATGAAGTCCTGCTTCCCATGGTCAGATGTCCCTGGGAATCAGGAGTGGCATATCCAGGTGTGCGTGGGGTCCTTGCTGTGGGATGTGAAGGCGAAGGGATCTGATGGGGAGGCTGGGGGACTCCCCACCAGGAAAATATATTTTCTCTATTTCCCCCGGTAAATTTGCTCCTCCACAGTTTCTCAAATGCAGAAATAATGTAAAGGTCTGATTCATTCAAAACCTCATCTGGGAGCTTCTGCCTTCCTGGACCTTCATTGCCAGGGTGCCCCAACAGGGACTGACTGGGCTTGCATCTCCCTGGTGAAGGCACTGTTCACTGCCGAGGATGCTTTCAGGAAGCGTGAGATACCCCCCGAGAGTAAAACATGTAACACAAGTGGCAGAGTTCAGGAAATCCTGGCAGAAATCTCTTTCTACATCTCAATCCCTCCACTTTGCTTAAATACACCTTCCCCTAAAGGACAGCTCTCACATTAGAGGCATACTGAAAATAGCTAAAAAAACCCCCCAGAACCCCAAAGGACAACAAACTGCTGCGTGCTATTCAAAATACTTCCAAATACCTTTTAAAATAAACTGATGTTTTGAGATTTCCAGATTGCTCTGGGTGTTAAAGAAGAAAAAAACCCTCCAGCCTTCATCTCTGCAGACTGACCCAAACAAACAGCTTCACTGTTGAATTAGTCCCAGTTTTCTTTGTGGTTATTTTCTTGGGTTAAAGCCCTCCTACCCCTATGCTTTGCATTTAGAAGCTGTTGGGTTTAACCCTGCATTAGTAATGGGCCACACTAGACTATCTCTGCATGGAGCTTTTAACCTCCTGCTGATTTAACCTGTCTGGATTAGGGGTCAGGATACCTGAATCCCCACCTGAACCCTCCTACTAACCTTCGCAGTGACTGTGAGTCAGTATCAACATCTCTCCGTGCCTCAGTTTCCCCAAATGAAGCCGACAATGCTGCCCTTGCTTGTAAAGCACTTTGGGAGCTCTCTGGGAGGGCTCAGCTCTAGTATTCCCATCACGGGGAAGGGGTCAGTGATGGGTCAAGCCAAGCTATTTCCTTGTCAGCAATTAGCACCCACAGCATCACACCCAGGAGAGCGACGGGGACCACAGGATGGGGCTGGCCAGGTGGTCCCTCCAGCCTGGGATGCAGCCACACTCGCAGGGCTGAGCCCATCCCGCTCCTCCCAGCAGCACCCGCCTGTCCTAGCGCTAACCTGAGGATGCAGCATCAGCAGGAGCCGGATACAGATTCCTGCAGGCAGGAGTTAGCACCAGGCAGTGGCCTTTCCCCTGCAAACGCCAGGGTGAGCTGGCTCACGTTGCGTACGCCCGCCCGAGGCATGATGCTCCCCGCATAATAATACAGTGTCTGCTGCGTTAATGGAGCAGAGCATGGAAATTTATTTTCAGGTCAAATCCTCATCATCTGCATAACTTCCACTTGAATATTATCACAGGGACGGGAGAAGAAAAGATAGGCTGAACGCAGGAGCACCCCAGGTGTCCGGCCATTGTCAGGAGCTCGCCTTTGCCTACTGTGCATATTATTTTCCTCTGGTTTGCTCGCCCCAGCCTAATAGGGCTCTCTCTCTCACACACAGCCAGGAGCTGAAATACCATGCTCTTGTCAGAAAGCTTTATTATTATGGTAAAGATTGTACTCATTAGATATTAATTATACCCAGCAAGAGCAGGTCCAGGAATCTGTTTGTCTCTGCTCACCAATTAAATTTGCCCAGCTTTTCAGAAAAGGGTTGCAAGCTGTAGCATTAGATTTCTGTAGCCTGCTCTGATTTATTACCATCGAAGGGTCTGCTGAGGTGGAGAGAAGGTGCAAAGGCTGGGAGTTGGTACCGGGGTGGATCTGGCTGGTCACGCCTGCCTTGGAGCAGCCCGTGTTGGGGCTGGTTGCACCCTACATAAGATACCTCAAAGTTAGGTGCCCTAATCTAAGCCCCACAGGTTGGCTTTGTGGTCAGGGATGACCCCTGCTCATACCCTTTCCTCATCTACCTCTCTGAGGGTGCTGATCTCTTTCCACTGACCATGGAGGGAGTTGAGGTGCAAGGCTCTTGAGCAGCCAACATTTGGGGTGATAAATCACAGAATCACGGAATCATTTAGGTTGGAAAAGACCTTTAAGATCATCGAGTCCACCCATAAACCTAACACTGCCAAGTCCACCACTAAACCATGTCCACAAGTGCCACATCTACAGGCCTTTTAAATACCTCCAGGGGTGGTGACTCAACCACTTCCCTGGGCAGCCTCTTCCAGTGCTTGACAAGCCTTTTGGTGAAGAAATTGTTCCTAATATCCAGCCTAAACCTCACCTGGCACAGTGTGAGGCTGTTTCCTCTTGTCCTATCTCTTGTTATTTGGGAGAAAAGACCAAGACCCATCCCACTACAACGTGTAATAATTAGGATGGCTCCAGCCTTAGAGAGCCCAGGCACTGTCATGTCTAAATATGTGCAACTTGGTTGTGGTCTACGCTGATGCCAAAATGTGCAAACCCAAACTAATTACATCCCGCAGCTAAGTGGCCCTCCCAACTCAACGCATCTCCCAGCACATTAGAGATGAAGCATCCTTGGCTGTTTGACCAAATGTTTTACAGCTCCCTCTCCCTCTGATCAAATTGTGGTGAACTATGGTGGGGCTGAAAATACCCTGTTACTTATTTAAGCTTTTGTCCAGTGAGTGGATGGATCCAGCGAGCTGTGGATGTGATCCACAACACACCAAAATCAGTATGTTCATTTTCTTCCTCCACCCTCCCTTCCTCCCTTTTTTCCTGAAGGGATAGAGATCATGCCCTGCTTTCTTTGCTACTCTTTTTTTGGGGAAAAAAGAGATGCGTAGCTTAGGAATCAACCATGGGTCATGACATGGCCCCTTCAACCACCACCACCTCCCCCCGGCACACGGCCACGCGTGGCAGAGGTAACCAATGCACACCTGGTAAAGCGGACTTCACAGATATTGCACATATACGGCTTCTCTCCCGTGTGGGTCCTCATGTGCCTGGGCAGCTTGCCAGCCCCCATGATGACTTTGTTACAGACGGGACATTGCTGGGACGCCTTGGGTTTTATCTTCCTCTCTTCCTCCAGGGGCCATGGGGGAAAAACTCCTCCAAACTGGGTAGCGCTTAGGAAATTGAGATAAGCGCTGTAGTCAGTCTCTGCCTTAATATGCCCTAAGGGACCTGCTGGGGTGTTGGTAAATATGTCCTTGAAGAAGTCATTAGGGAAAGGAGGTGGAGGCAGGTCTTCCTTCTCCTCCTCTTCTTTGATCTTCCTCTTTTTGATGACCAGATCCAAAGGGCCATTGTCTACTTGTGGCTCCTCAAGCTGGGAGAAGGAGCTAAAATCGCCGTCCCATAGGTGGGGGAAGAAGCTAGGGGCGAAAGGATTGATATCTGGCCTTCTTTCTGGGATGTTTGCATTGGGGTACAAGTTTTCTCTTAGCAAGGACTCAATGGAGAAGTCTCGCATCACACCCAAGTGTCCAGCAGAGTTATCAGCTGGGTAGTGATTTGGAAAGTCTTGAGGCGCTTCTGCATATGCTTCTTCGGCAAGATCAGACTTAGAAGGGCTTTGGTGACAGCTTACTTCTTGGACATCAGTTAGGTTCTCCTGATTGACAAAATGTTCCACTTCTTCCTCCTCTTCCTCATCTTCATCTTCGTCATCATCTTCGTTCTCTTTGTCATCTTCTTCTTCCGCCTCTCTGTTGGGCTCCATGATTTCAAGGCATACATTGATAATGCACTGGATCTCCAGCATCTTGGCAGCACTGAGGATGTGCTTGACATTTGAGGTGGTGATGGTGAGTGTTGAGGTGTAGGCAAACTCAAGGATAGCAGAAAGTGCTTCAGGCTTGACAAAGTCAATCTCGTAAACATAGGGCTGGTCTGTTAAAGTGCCAGTAGTGAAGAGTTTTTTGAAGTACTTGCTGCAGGCAGCAAGGACGGACCGATGGGTCCGGTACTCCTGGTCCTGTACGATGAGGATGACATCGCAGAGTAGACCATCATGCCGCTGCTCATTTAAACCACATAAGACTTCACTGCTGTGGTTCGGGAATGGGATCCCGATAAGATCTTCAATTCCATTGGCCATATTCTCATTTAGTGCCCTAGGACAAAACACAGACAGTAAAGTGTTAGCAGGTGATTGCCAATCAATGCCAAAACGACCCTGCCTTGTGTCCGTGTCCTCCTCTCCCTTGCCTCACTTGGACCTCTGTAATCACCTCCTGCTTGCACTGCCCCAGTGCATCTCCATGTCACCTTTAACTTCTTCCAGGTCCTCTGTGATTTAGCCTCTGCTTCTCTCTATATCTCTCTGTCTCCTTTGTCTCCATCCTTCTTTTCTCAGTTCCCACCCTATTCACCTTTTCATAACCACCACAAGCCCCCTCTTCTCTTTCACATCCCTTCCCCAGGAACCTTGTGCAATGACTCCCTCCCCACCACGTTTCTTCCATGTCCTCCCAGAGCCAACATCTTTCCAGGCACATGTTGGATTTGCCCTGCCAGGAGCTATGTGGGGAAAGGATGATGCTGTATTGCTTCACATGGCCAAGAGCCAGCACCTACACCGCTGAAACAAGACGAGCCAGGGAGCGTCCATCTCATCTATGCAATTGTTTTTGGTACTGGTACAACTGGACGCCCCAAACAGGAGGGACTGCTGGTCATGGCTGCTTGCTGCAGCAGGACAGCAGTCCTTATTGGGCAGCAGGTCCCCAGTTCTGTGCCCTCCTGCTAATTCTTGCCTGAAAACTATCCCTGGTCACCTCAGCATGTGGACAACCCGCACAGGGGTGTCTTTCAGAGGGATCTGGGAAGGGACGGGGCGGGGAGGGGAAGCGAGGACATGTGTACCTAAACGATCAGAGAAAGACAACCAGAGAGCAAGGGCCTGGCCAGGGGCAGATGGCTGTCTGATATCTTCACCCATGAGCTGAACTTGCTCCATTCCCAATCCTGTTTGGACTTGTTAGCACGGCATCAAATGCCCCGTGCAGCTGGCAGACACCTTCCCCTGCTACAGTAGCTCCAGCTTCAAAGGGAAACTCGGAAGCAAAAAGCCCACACCCAAAAGGAAAACCTGATTTTTTTTTGCCATGTTTTTATCTGTAAGATGTTTCCTCTTTCACATGGCTCCAGCAGCCCTTCCACATGAGAAATCCCAGGAAAGGAGAGCGACTTCCTCCAGCAGGCAACAAATACATTAGTCCCATCACACACAGAATACATCAAACAGCCAGGAGAACTTTGAATACTCTAAGCCTTTGGAAACCCCCAGGACACAGCACATGTGTTGATGCAGTGACACCTCTACGAGCCCCGGTTTGAGGGCCCGCTGCAGGTAGACACTCAGTTCACAGCCAAGTGGTTGATCTCCAATGCAGCCTGGGGTACATGAAAGTAAAACTGCAGCCCTGCTCCAGCCCCTTTTGCAAGGTTGAGACCATCAGGCAGGTTCCTAATCCTACCCTTTGCATCTCTGCCAAGTTGTCAGTCCCACCCCGTGCCCCCTCCACATCTCTCCTGGCATCCAATGCCACGTCCTGGGTATCCTTCTCTGCGCAGTTTCCGGCTGCACTGACTCCAAACCTCCTTCCCACCAGCTGTGGGGACCTGGTCTGCCTCATGGTGTGGGGTTGGCTCCCACCCTACCACCTGCTTCCAGCCCTCGGCAGTGGAGACAGCCTGGTCTGATGGAGGTAGTCGAGGGAAATCCTTGCTTCAGCTTGGTCAGCAAGCCAGTGACCCCTTGGGGAGGCTGGGGAGCCAGAGGCGATCAGATTCTGCAGCAAACATTCCCGTGGGAAGAAGAATGATGTTTCCCTCTCCTCCCTCTGCAGGATCAATCACCAGCTGAGACCTCCTCGCACATATCTCCCCCACACCTAATCAGCACTGCCAAACACTCGCTGTGTGGGAGCCAGCAGGCAAAGCCCTTGGGAAGACGGTGCAACCTAGATGGAGCACACCCCCAGGGAAGGGTTACGGACCACCAGCCTGGTGGGAGCAACACCGGGATGGGGGACAAGCTGCCCCTGAGCTAGTGAAGCCTTGCAGGGAGCTGGAGGGCAGCCCCATCCACCCACCTCCCCATGCCTAGGGATGGGGAGAGGATCCAGGAATTACACCCCTCCGAGCCCCCCTTCACCTCCAGCCACCAACATCTTCAGCCGAGGGACAATGCCCCAGTCCCTCATCCCCTGGTGTGCACATTAGCTCCACGCTAATTATGTCTGTTGTCTGAAACAAATTGATTCATTACAGTGTGCTGTGCTTAACCGTGTTAACTAGCTGCGCTCCTTGACCAGCCCGACCAGCTCCGTATCAAATCTTCCTTGAAAATCACCAATAAATGCAAGTAAATCCAATGTGTTCTTCAAGTGGGGTATAAGATAATAACTAACTCCTGCCTGAGCCAGGAAGGAAAAGACAACTTCCTTCTTAGGGCTTTGTACCCTTAATAATAAACATGAGCAATTAAAATTATATTGCTGTATTTATCTTTTACTCATTTATTTTTCTTTGGAAAAAGCATTAGTGTTAAAGGAGCTCCTTACGTAAAGGAACATGTCTTCCTACGAATCTATTTCGGTCTTTTATTGCCAGATCACCCTAGGTGCAAAAGGTCAGAAAAGCAGAATATTAGACTACCCTGACAACTGGTTTTATAGACCTTTTTTTTTCCAGACACTGAACTGCCTCCTCCCTAATTTGTGGATTATTCAGTCGGCAGCAAAAAAGCATGAAAAAATGGAATTAGAAGATCAGGGGGCATACAATTATAAACTAAAATGATGTACAGCTCCCTTCGGTGGGAATGGAAGCCTTTTCCTTTCTTTTCCCCTGCTGGTCCCCTTGAGATGCAGTTCTGTTAACTGGAGCACTTAGGCAAGCCGATAACTTTACAGGATGCTGGCAAAACTGAAGGTGATTCGTGTCATTTAAGGGGGGGGGGGGCAAGAGAGAGGAAGAGAAACAGCCCGTTCATTTGCATACATTTGCATTTTTTTAACTTGCAGGGTGGTTTGACAGCTCCAGAGCTCAGCGAGCTTGAGAAATGACCTTATGGTTCCCATGCCTCTGGGGAGGTTGATGGCCACAGGCTGGAAGTGTGCTGAGCCTGATGTTTTCTTTCCTCCCTCTCCCTCCTCTCCCTCCTCCTGCGTTCCCCCCTTCCCCTCTCCAAGCCAAGGGTGGGGTCCTCAAGAATAACAGGCCTAAAAACAGCATCTGATGGTGACAAATGTCACCAGTGCATGCACACACACATGCAAATGTGGAATGCACTACATGGAGTTAAATGGAAAAATCCCGTTTTATAATAGAAAATTACAGCATTGTTAAAATAAACCAAGGTTGTGGGGGGAAAGGGTGGAGGGCACCTAAAATAAATGTATTCTGCAGATGACGTCTCGAAACATTGCATGTATGGGCATGCTTAAAACTCATTCATTACTTTCTTGACATGAAAAGCCCCATTTATAAAAGAATGACCCTGGGAGATGCTATTCAGATAGAGGACCAATTCCCCCTGTGCTGCCCGGGGGGCACGGCGAGCTCTGCCAGCATATTTAGCACCTGAGGCTGCACCAGGAAAACAGGGGGTTTGGGGGAAGCTGAACTTTATCCCCTTTGTGGGTGAAAATCCTTCCGTTTTTGGGAAGGATGGTGCTTTGCCGCCTCGGGGCAGCGACCGCTGCATCAGCACGATAGAGGTTCGTGGGCAGATGTAGGCAGATGCAGGCAGGAGTCTCAGCTGTGATGGCAAGGTCTAACCTCACTGCCTGCCTGAACGTGGATGATATAACCCAGATACAAGCCAGGAGCTGCAGCAATATTTTAAACTGCCTGCGATGCACATTCCCTGGGTGACCCAAAGCTCATCCAGGGCACTTTGCTGCTCAAAAGCACCTTTTTCTTTTATTTTTATTTTTTGGTTGCTTTATTCTCACGTCTCCTTTTAACTTCAAGCCTCCTTCAGTATAATAGAGCCTCTGAAAACCAATAATATAAAACTGAAATATCAGAGAGCCAAAACGCTCAACTAGCATTGTTGATAAGTAAAAAGTAGAATTATACTCAATAGGTTATAGGGGTGTATCTCTAGGAAATGGATAAACTCATATTGCCTATATTCATTTGTAGGAGTGGAAATGGAGGACTGCCACAGCTTGGAGGAGCCCTGGGAAAGACGTGCAAGCCCTGAGGCAGGACAGGGTCCTGCCCCTGGGTCTCAGTAGTGCTCAAAAGCCAGGAGGAGCAGCAGGAGGCCTGTGACCTGTGAAGGCTCCTCATCAGCACTTCCCTCTCCCATCTCCTTCCGCATCTCGGGTGACAACGCCCTGCAAAGCCGGGCCCTTGGAAGAGATAAAGGCTGCCAGGAAGAGTCCAGGCTTGTGCAACATGTGGCTCCTGGTTCAGAGCTATGGCAGGGCTGGGGGTGTCCCCTTCCCATCTGCTCCATCTGTGGGGACAACGCTTCACAACCTGACTTTTAGCTGGAAATGGCAATTTTGGCCTTTAATTGTATGCTGGCATGTGGCATCATTACTATAACATGCAGCATTTTAATATTTTAGTGTTTGTAGATGTCTTTATTTTAATATTTGTATATTTTTACAGAGTTATGTATTCATATATTTATATTTTCATATTTGTATAGAGGTTCTCAGAGCATTTTGTCTTAAAATGTGCATTGCTTGGCCTTCTCTTTGCTGTGATTTTCCCCATGGGAAGAAGCTGGCTCGGGACCATGTTTATTTTTGGTGTGTGAAGCACTGGGCTCTCCCTGGGAATGCCACCCCGAAGATACGGGAGTGCCCCGGGGAAAGCCAGGGAGCACAGAGCGTCTGCCCCGCCATGTCATGATCATTCAGCACTCGGTGCGACAGAGGAAGGAGCATGACGCTCTGCATGATCTCTGCCAAATGTCAAAATGACATTTTTCCAGGCAAGACAAATGCTGCCTTCAATTCTCCCCTTCATCCAGCTTGTGCACAGAGCAGAGTTTGGGGTGCAAGCTCAGGGGCAAGGCTTGGGGTTGAGTATTCCCTCACCGCCAGGTCCTGCCACCCCAACACAGCACCCCTCATGCGTGGTTCCTGCAGGCACAAACCTTCAGGAGAGATTCAAGCTCTACATCTGAAGCATGAGGCCATCCAGAGGTGGCTGGACCTGGATTTGGGGCACTGAGCATCCCCAGCCAACCCAGCCTGCTGCCTGTGGCAGGAGAGGGAGTCACAGAATCACAGAAAGGTTTGGGTTGGGAGGGACCTCTAGAGGCCATCTAGTCCAACCCCCTGCCATGAGCAGGGACATCTTCAACTCGATCAGGTCGCTCAGAGCCCCGTCCAGCCTGATGTTGAATGTTTCCAGGGACAGGACATCAACCACCTCTCTGGGCAACCTGGGCCAGGGTTTCACCACCCTCATCATAAAGCATTCCTTCCTTCTATACAGTCTGAATCTACTTCTTTTAGTTTAAAACCATCACCCCTTGTCCTATCACTTCAGGCCCTACTGAAAAGTCTGTCCCCTTCTTTCTCCTAAGCCCCCTTTAAGTATTGAAAGGCCAGTACTGAATCAGCAAGATGTCTCAACAGCTTTCTCCATCCCAATTTATTTTCTACCATGAACTCCTTCCCTCCCGTGCCCGGGGCACTCAGCACCCCAAGGGCCTGACGCTTTGGCTCTGCTGCTTTGTTACCTGCTCCTCTTTCCCAATCCCAGCTCCAGGCTGCAGGAGCAGAGTCAGGGTGGGCTGGCTGCTCTCCCTCTGCATCCACCCATGGTGCTGTGAAAGCAGACCTGCCTGCTACATCCATCAACCCATAAATATTTGTGCTTTTTGGTTTTCTTCTAGGTTTATTTGTGCCTCATCATAATGAGGCAATTAAGATGTGCATGCGAGATTACCCTAATCTATCAAAATATTACAGCTGCTTTCTATGGGATACACTGACCAATGATTGATAGCTTCTGCTCCTTAGCTGTGCTGTTATTTTGGGGATATAGGGATGCTGGGGCTCTGTTCCTTCATCCACCGATTGCTCCACGACCTTGAGCAAGTCCCTTGTGCAAGTGTCCCTGAGCGGAGCCACCCACATTGACACCCCACATGAAGCCAGCCCCACAGGGACGACACTGTTGCCTTGGCCAAGCACTTGACTCCAATTTGGAAGACACTTCTTTCCTACCCAGAAGGAGCTGGGATCCCTAAAAGCCTATTTGGAAGGCAGGCAGAGAGGTGTTGGGTTTTTTCTGTTATGAACAAAAAAAAAGGAAGGTGTAAAACCCAAAAAAGGCAGGTATTTCCTTAAGCACACCTCTCCTCTGAACATCTTGTCTCCAGAAGAACATGTTATTAAACCACCCACCCTAGTACCTGGCGTTTCTCCCCTCCGGCGGAAAGGTGGGGCAGAGAGTGCTCCTCACCTTTCAATCACTTCCCTGCAAGATGCCTGAAATGATGAGGAAAATGTGGTGACACCAACCACTGCCTCCCTCACAAGGAAATTGTTGGTTTTTTAGAGGAGATGAGCCACTTTGCAGACCCAGAGATGATACTGTGGGAGGGAATTGGCTTGCTGGCAATAGCACCAGGGCTTTACTGCCGGGCTGGGCACCTGCCCCAGCCTCTAATGATAGACACCAGCCTTCCCCTTGGACCAATCCCTTTGTCCCCAGTCCCTTGGGGCGTACAGGGTTGAGCTGGGAATGATGTGGGTGTTTGGTGTTTAAGTGGTACATAATAAGCTCATCACCCAAAACTGAAGATCTTTCCTCAAAAAGAATAAGGATTTTGCTCAGATCTGGATAAAGCAGGCAAGGGTAGAGATACCTTGGCAAGGAATGTTGCAAAGAGGGTCACGTTGGCCATGGAAGATGCTTGTTTGCAGCAAGGATGGGGAGAAAGCCCCGTAGGTGGCTGCAGAGGTGGCATGACCCCACATAGCTGCTGACAAGGGACCAACTCCACATATGGAGCAGGTCAGTACAATTCAAGAATATGCTCCATAGGATGTCAGTGCCAAGGCTGCCTACAGCGGCCAGCCAGAGCCCCAGTGACGTTGACTCAGATGGAGACCTCTCACTGATGCTGGGAGGAGAGGGATGGGCAAGAAGCCCCCGGGGGACAGCCCAACCCTTTCCGGCCAGTCTCCACAACGCCAAGGATGCGTGAGACAGCTCCTAGCTGAAGGAAGAGCCCCGGAAGTCGAGCATGGTTTGATCACATAATTAAAGTGGTTATGCTTCAGGGATTGAGATCACACAGGTGACCTTCAGCCTGGTATTTCTCCACTACCTACTGGACTTTTCAATATTAATACTAATCTCCAAACAAAATCCTTGAGCATACAAGGATTCATCCTTATCAACATCTGGCTGGCAAAGTTGAGCCCATGTGAACCATGTATATTTACACATATTACATAAAGCTGACTTTATGGAACTATAAGTTTCCTATAAGCAGGCCATTAGAAGCCATCTTCACCTGAAGTCCCATCAGACAATCCAAAATAAAAAGTGTGGGGGAACCACCTCCAGAGTGTGCAACGATCCTGACAATGACGTATTTAACCCCTGCTTCATTTCAGTGACAGCCACTCTTTCCAGTTCCCAAAGTGCAAACAGAAGTTTAGCCAGCCAAGCAGACCTGGGGCACATCAACACTGGAGATCTGCTGTACGTCTCTGGTATGATATCACTTGGGAAGTACTACAAGGACTATTTGCTTAAGATTACAGGTGCCACTCATTTGCTCACCGAGCTGTGGAGGCACAAGTGTCTGCTGTGCCCTTTGTGAATCCATCCTCAGGAATTTTGAAAGGCTAGTTATACATTGCAGCAAATATTATGCATCTCTCAACAAATCTATCCCTGCAGGTTATCTCCAGCTACCGAGAGCCTACACCGGGCACCTTGCACTTCAACAACTTGTTTATGTAGAGATACAATCTGGCAAAATTGCAAATTATGAATTAAATCCTCCCCCAGTGAATGGTTGGGTGCTGCCAGTTTTAACGGGAATTTGCCGCTGCTCCATGACCACCAGGACCCAACCCCAGCCCATGAGGTATTTAAGTTAAGGCCATTTTCCCTGGCCTCAGCTCTTCTATGGGCTTGTTGCTCAAGTTGGCCTCTCCATTGGCACGTGATGGTGAACAGGTCAAGCTCCTCTCCTCCTCTCCCCCTTGTCACTCATCATGGCAGGCACCAGGTATTCAAAAAGCCCCAGCATCCCCTTAATTTTACCATAACGTCTCCCACCCTGCTATGACCTGAACATCATTTTATAACAAGCTCCCAGACTCTGGTATGAAGCTCAACGCCTTGCCTCTGGGCGAGCCTGCAGGGACCTGCCACCCAGCAGCTCTGCACGCTGCGGGACTAATGCTAGGAAGATGCCATCACACCATCAGGACCAAGTGCCATGGCTGCCCTGTTTCCTTGGAACCTGTTCTTGGACCCCAAATAAATGCAAACAGGAGTTCTGGCAGGGCCAGAGTAGTGTTCAAAGCCCTCTGTAACTGAAGGGCCATGTTGTCACTTTGGTTTCTTCTTTACAGCTTCTTCCCAGCTAGGAAGATGTTCTTCCCAGCTTCCTAGCACACTTCCCAGTTTCAGAGCTTATATAAAACTCCAGAATCAGGAGCTTTGGGTCGCTTCTGGGTGCCAGTCTGATTAAGCCTGCATGCTGCATGGCAAGGCCCATCTGATGTGCTGAGCAGGTTTTGGCAAAGGGGGATCCCAGTGATGAATGGTCACATAAACAGAAACAATTAGCGGAGCTACATCGAAGGCACAGCCTTGCTCCAGATGGTGTTTTGAAGGCTTCATCTAAGCACAAAGCAGGGGCAAATTAATTAACCACAGTGTCTAGGCAGGTACCACAGGAGGGGGCTTTATAGGGTGGTCACATCTGACCCACCCAAGAAGCTCCCTGGAGGTCTGGAGCTCGAGAAGATGGTGCTCTGGGCATCAGGTCCCTTCGGCTCCTCTCTGCTGTGGTTCCTGCAAGGCTGGAAGTGCTCAATATCCAGTTAGTTATGGGGCTTTCCCTTGGAAACGCTCAGAGGCCTCTCTACACGACTCTGCGTTAGCTTTGATGCTCTCCTGGCCACGCTCCAGTGTTTAGGGACTTTTTAAATGTGGTGTCACTGGTACAGCAAATGATCCTGGCTGAATATCTCCCTCCCTACGTATCTATATGCACACACATTATGTGTGTGTGTTTGTGTGTGTGTGCAAGTCCCGTGGGAGGGGGGATATGTCAAGCGAAACAGAAGAGTTTCCAGTCATCCTGTGCAACCACTCCACTCTCACGGAAACTCCCACGCCGTGTTCTGCAAAGAAAAAAAAACCCAAAAAGAGGAAAAAAAGAGAGTGAGAGGAAAATCCCCACCAGAGATATGCCCATGCCAGAGCTGGCCTGGCTGAACATCAGGTTGCTGGTCCGTCCAGCACCTCTGATGTGACCTGGATGAGGGTTCACGAGGTGCATGACATTGTTGGTGGCATTTCTGTCCATCTGTTTGCAGCCACTCTCCTCCAACACCACTTTATTCTTTGTACAAGCTGCCCTGCCACTGCTCTAGGGGGCTTTGTAGGACATATACATACACCCTACATGTATATACGCATGTACATATATATTTATATACACACACAGGATACATCCCTATGGGTGCACAACATTACAACCCCATGAGCCCATCAGCAGCGGGTACCTCCTTCCAGCACAGCCTTAAAAATAGCAAAAAAAAGTTATTTCCTCCCATTCTGAGCTCCCCTGGGAGAACAGGCAGGCCCCTCTGCTCCCTCTCGTTCTGCTTTTCTCCACAGCCAGAAAAAGGAAAAGAAATTAAAAAAAGGCTCCTATTGAACGGCATGCACACTCTGGGTGGGTTTGCTTCCTGACACAAAAAAAAAAAAAAAAAAAAAAAAAACCACGGCGGAAAAATGTGCCCAGCTTAACCATGGAAAACTGGTTTGGCTGGCGTCCCTCCAGAGTGGACAGGATTGCGAGGGACTTGGACGTGGATCCGGGTAAGGCTGTCACCAGCTTGCATGAAAACACGGCTCCAAAACAAAGCAAAAAATTTTGGGGTGCACCAAAAAAGCAGCAGGCAAAGGATGGGGATCCAGCTCCCCCTTCTCCTCTCTCCCCTCGCCCCTAGAGAGAGAGCCACCGAAGGGAGGACTTTGGGAGTAAAAATAAAAGGGTCAGAGCGCCTGCACGTTAAATCAGAAGCAGATGTGTGCCTGCTCGCCAGCCTGAGTCACCGTGGGAGGGTGGGGAAGGGGGGGGTTATCGCTATTTTGGTGCTGGGTGTGGGGTACAGAAAACAATGCGAGGAGAAGGCGGTGCAATGTTTGAGCAGGCTTAATATCGGCCTGGAAGCAGGTACAGGCAGGCTCCAGAAGCGGTGGGGTGGGAGGCTCAGCTCGGCAGCGGTGGCATTGGCAGCGGCCGCACTCCACCCCCTGCCCAGGCAGGGCTGTTCTTCAGGATCCTCCCTGGGCTCTCCCGTGGCATCACTTGGTATCCCCCGTCATGTGCATCCCCGCTCTGTGGGGGTTTATTGCTGGTATCTGTCACGTCTTCCAGCATCGTCCCTCCAGGAGAAGCCCCCATCCCCATGTGTCGGCCAAGGCACGCCCACTGCCAGACCCACCAGGTGGCCAAGGCATCTGCAGCCTTGCACCAAGGCAGTGGCAGAAGTCTCGTCCTACCTGTCACAAGGACAACCTCAGGAGACAGCACATCTCTAAAACCCAGCTTGCTTTGGGCCAAGCCCCATAAAGCAAGCTCAGCCTCACCTTTTGCCTCCCACCATGCCCTCCACCACTCACGCCATGTTGGCATTCGTTAGGCTTCCAGTGCCGTGAGTATTTTTGAGGGTGGTACCTCAGATTGCTCTACTTTCCTCCAGTAGAACCCAAAATATTTTTTTCCTGCTTGGGTCTTGTGAGAGCCTTTGCAGCCTCTTTCCTTTTTAATTGCCATTTAAGACCTGGAGCTCTAAGCACATGAGCTCCACCGCTGAGCCGGGCCAAAATAGCTCCCATGTGGATGTAAAGTGGCTTTTGGAGAGACATGTTCATGGAAGGTGCCTCTGCAGAGCATCTTGCCATGTGCCAGTGATCAGCCTGCAAAGACATGGTCCCTCCAGCACCGCCACCCCATCATCTGTATCACAGGCAGAAACCTAGCCCTGGGCTTGAACCGTGCTGCCACAGTCAGTCCTAACACAGGATGAAAATTCAAGTCACTGCCTTCAGAGAGGGGACCCAATACACCCAGTTTTTACCCCTGACAGTCTGTTCAGAATCACACATAGCACCAGTGCTGTCGCAGAGGGCTGAATATTGCATCTCCCCATGTTTGCTGACCTGAGCATGAGCATCATGGTTGCTCCATCCCTGGAAACGAAGGCCAGGTTGGATGGGGCTCTGAGCAACCTGGGCTGGTTTAAAATATCCCTGCTCATGGCAGGGGGGTTGGACTAGATGACCTTGAAAGGTCCCTTCCAACCCAAACCTTCCTGTGAGTCTATGATCATTTTTCTGCAAGCCAACACTTCTCTGAATTACATGTCCCCACCACGCTCAAACCCCAGCGAGGTGCTTCACGTCTCTAACCCTTGAGCTGGGTGTTTCTAGAGGAAATACTGCTGGGCTTCAGCGGAGGACACTCAGAGAAAGGGGGATGAGACTTTCATCCAGGCTTCTTGTATGTAAACCAACCAACTAATTAGCTCTCTGAAGACCACAGGTAAAATATGAGCATAACCTTATGGTGTGGCTCAAGCACCTCATATCCAGAGGCAACTCCCTAACTTCAGAGGACGATTTAATCCAGCTATCAAGGTTACAAAGCAATTTAACTGAAGATCAGGGGTCAGATTCAGACCTCATTTGTATCTCAACTCCTTCGTTGCGCGAAGCCCCTGGTTTCTCTGCCAACCTGCTAGAAAGCTAAACAGCAGCTGAGTCGTCAGCTCAGCCCTGATCCTGCAAAGCCTCACCCGCCTGAGCAATCTGTGCGATTCGGTGGGGCCCACCCATGCCCAGCTTGGTAAATATAGTCAAAGCTGGTGAGGATCAACAGAAAAAAAAAACATCTGGACTCTCCCCAAGATATAACCTGGAGGAAGGAAAAGAAAAATATCTACTGCTTAGACGTTTCTGCTCAAATGCATGGAAAAAAAAATATTGAAAATCAATAGGATTAATTTTTCAATCGATGCTTCTGCAAGCACGGAGGGGGTTTGCAGGATCAGGCCCCCAAGCAAGGCAAGTCCTATGTCCCAGCTGACTACGCACGCACGCCAACTCACAGTCTGATTCGATTTAAAACAGCTGAGTTGTAAATGAGGCTTATAATGGAATTGGCAAATGACCCTTCAATACAGCATTGCAAACCGACAGCATTCAAAAATAACCGCGGCTCGAGTCAGGATTCAGCTCTTGGCCGGGTGTGAGTGCAGGATTGGGGGTGCATCGTGCCATCGGCTACGAAAACAGCCCAAGCAAGCAGGGAAAAAAAACCAGCCTCTCCCCTCTTAGGGATTTTAGAGGGGCGACCCTTCAAAAAGAAAAAATAACGGGGAAGGAGGAGAAAATGCAGCCCTGCCATGTAAAGAGAGACAGTCTCGCCTGTTTGTTTTGGCCTATCCTGAACTCCAGGAAGTTTCCAACTGGAACCCAGAAATGCTGATGGTGTTTGGAGTCTGTCTGCATCTCTCCCATGACGTGAAGCGGCATTCAGGATGATGGGCTGGGACTTTTTTTTTTCCCCTAACAACTATATTTACTGTTACATTTTGAACTCCCCATGCTGTCATTACAATGTCAGATGAAATTACATGTGCGATAACCATAACATCAATGCATGCACAAGTTCACAAAGGCTTTACAAGGAAACATTTTCAAGGGAAGCTGCTCACATGTCAGGGCTCAAAGGGGATGTCCAAAGGAGTCTTTGAATTACAGGGCGCTGGCTACAGTCAGAACTTGGCCTCGCTGGAGCTGAACAGATGGATTTTACGCTTTTTTCAGGCTCTGCCGGATAAAGTCTATTCTTATTTATCCTGGTGTAACTATGGATTGACTCCAGGGATTTAACTATTCTGGATTTGCACTAGTGTAAAGAGGACGAGGATGTTACAGTGGTCTGCAGGACAGTCTTGCAGACGGATCCAGACTGCACCATCGATTGCATTGAGCGTCTGTGGTGGTGCTGGCATGGGATCCGCAGCTAGTTCATGACTTACAGAAAGAGCTGCATGGGCACAAGAGCTAGAACAGGAACAGCTATACCATTACAAAAGCGTCTTATACCACTGTGGCTCATTCCCTTTCACACAAAGGACTACGTGTGCCCCTGTATAGCACTTGGGCACTGAGGGCAGATGCTCTCTCCTGGTCCAAGATGTGCTAGAGGCATAAGAAAGGACCCCCAGCTTCCCATCTACTATCAGGCCAGAGGTAACTACTCCTCACAGCTCTGCCTTTGAGGTTGTTCTTACAAAAATCCCAATTTCTGCTGGGAAAAGGCAGCAACCAAGATTCTTCCAACTGCTGTGGGCAGCTGGGTGAAGGGAACTTGGCTGGTGCTGCTGGAAGACGGTGCCAGCAGCACAGTGATAGAGGCAGGAACCTCCAGGAGAGAGGCATCATCTCCCGCTGGCACAGCTGGATGCGTAAGGCAACATCTGTACAGTTCTGATTGCATCTGCTTAGGGGGAAACGGTACAAGTATAACTAGGCCGGTCTAGTTAAAGTGCTACAACTTCCAGGCAAACCTATGGGATGTTACAGATCGGCCTTGTGGTGCAGTGCAACCTACCCATACCTAGGGAGGTTTTGGCTCTCAGCTGCTAGACAGAGAGTATCTTATAGAGCAGCTGCTTTGTTCTTGCTGTCTTACACAGAAAAAGAAACACAGGCATGTAACGCAACAGCCACCCCAGTCACCTGAGTTTTGGGGAAGGGCATTGCACATGCACAGGAGCACATGGCTGCTGCTGCGTACCCTCACCAGGGTGCAGGTTTGATCCATCTCCTGAGCAAAGGACTGGAGGATGCTCTGGATGTGTGTTTGGGAAACATCCTGAAGAGCACCAGCAGAAATGTGGAGTCCCTCACACTATTTCAGGACATACTTTTTATCCTGGGTGGGAGAACATCAACTGTTTCACTGTTTGCATCACTGTTTGTTCACTGTCTGCATCTTGCATCTTCTTTCACAGCACAGATATGTCAGTCTCTGGTTAAATGTATTACGTGAATTCTAACTGGTAGAGGAAAATTCTTTAGTCAAGGGGCCACAATAAAAGCAGGCATTTGGAAACATCTACCTCTCCGTCCACCCACCTCACGTCCCATCTCTGGAATTTCTAATCCACATTACGTTGGTTCATATACGCATCACAAATATGCAAAATACCTCTTGCAGCACCTTAATTTCTTCTCCTTCTCCCCATTTGTCCGTGAAGATAGTCACCAAAAAGGAGTCTAAATGCTCTGTCTTGCATTTTATGTGGGTTTATATATGTGTGTGTATATATATCTATCTATCTCCATTCAGCCCTTCCTAGGAATGGGCAAGAGCCCAGCAGCTTGCCAATGCCGCACTTCAAAGCCGCACACCAGCGCTTGATGAAACACCAGTACCGCAGCACGCCGGGGACTTTCCTTTCCTAAGTCGGTACTTCAAAATATTTATAAATGCACTTAAGTCCCGTTTTGACCACTGCCTCTATTTGCCAACCCTGCCCTGAGATTCATGTCAGGTCGAGGGGAGTTCTGCTCGCATTGTTGGCATACCTGAGGACAGGCAGAGGGACTCGCTCCCTGCACACAGAACAAAGCCCTGAGTTATTGCAGCTCTTTGCCCTCCGCCAAGCGCAATTATGGTTAGAGAAAACCCTTGTTTATAGCAGAGTCCTTCCAGTTGGGGAAAAAAGAGATTTAATTATAAGGTAATGGTGCTGTGGGCGTGTGTGCGAGCGGAGTGCAGATGTGGGTGCAGGAGGCTACGAGCAGGGCTGCTCCCCTTGCCCAGGTGGATGCTGGTGGCTCCAGCCTTTGTGGATGGTGAAAGTGGGGATTTGAAGTCTCCCTCCACGGCTGCTGAAGGCTAAGCACTGAATTAGGCACTTGCATAGGGGATGTGAAGCACAGAGAAGAAAAAGCCGGGAGGGATGGCTGCCTAGGAGCAACAGGAGGGGTTTTAAGGGGAGATGGATGGCCAAAATGCCTACACTGTTCCCCTTTCCCTTTCCCTGGAGACAGGCTTGCTTAGGTAGGTCATGAGCTAGGCTTGGTTTCCACTCCCTCTTCCAAATGGTATTGCAGAGTCAGAGCTCAATGTGAGCTGCTGGCATTTTACACACAGAGATGGTCTACAGGGCTTCGAAAGCCCAAGAGCTTGACCAAGCCTTATAAAAAGCACCTTATAGAGGAAAAGATATGATCCAGTTAAACATCCAGAGCTCCTCGATGCTGCATATGCCAAGGTACATGCTCATGAAGTGCGTGTATCAGAGAATATTTTTCTAGCCCTGTCTTTTCTTCCATTTATTTTAAGGAACAGAGTGTGGTTTCCTCTCTTGAATTTCTCATACTTTGCTTAAAAATAAAATTTGAACCTCTATCAAACCAAACAGCTTCTTGCCCAAGGTGGTGGTAAAAAAAAAAAAAAGGGCTTTTCTATAGTGAACCCATCAGGAAAGGGGAATATGTGTCCCCCTCTGCCTGTATTCCCCCAGCACCATTTTGCAGTGGATCCTTTCTACCACCGCGCATGACTTCTTGGAACTGTATAAGGCATCTGATAGAGCACAGTCTGATTTATACTTAGAGCAGGGCAACCTTAACGGCAGCAGGAGTGCGGGTGTAAATCTCCTGGCACAGAAAAGGCAGCCACATAGCCCTGGTCCTCTGAATTCGCTCTGCTCTGAATGCCACTGCATAAGAATGAGGCTTTATGGTAAAAAAGAGGGACATGTCCTTCTGCCGGATAGGAGGGATTTCTAAAGGCGCAGCACTATAAATAATCATTCAAGCCATTTTGCACATGCCTCATGTAACCCGTGGTAAGCCACAGAACAGGTATCAAGAAGATCACAGAAATGCTCCGAGGGCTGGAGCCCCTCTGCTGCGAGGCCGGGCTGGGAGAGCTGGGGTTGTTCAGCCTGGGGAAGGGAAGGCTGCGGGGGGACCTTATGGTGGCCTTCCAGTGCTTGAAGGGGGCTTAGAAGTAAGATGGGGAAGGACTTTTTAGCAGGGCCTGAAGTGATAGGGCAAGGGGTGATGGTTTTAAATTAAAAGATGGAAGACTCAGACTAGATAGAAGGAAGAAATACTTTACACTGAGGGCGGTGAAACCCTGACCCAGGTTGCCCCGAGAGGTGGTCGATGCCGCATCCCTGGACACACTCAAGGCCAGGCTGGACGGGGCTCTGAGCGACCTGATGTAGTTGAAGCTGTCCCTGCTCACTGCAGGGGGTTGGACTAGGCAACCTCTAAAGATGCCTTCCAACCCAAACCATCTGTGATTCTGTGGTTCTATGAAGACCCAGTGGGTTCAATTAAAGTGGAGGCTGTGGTGCCTCTCACTCATCACTGCTTTCCAAAGGGTGTAAGCCTTCCCTGGTGACATGCACAGCCAGAGATGGCACTGGTCCCCCTGGATGTGTACACACCCAACCCGCCATCCAACCGTACGTGCCAAGGGACTATGCACTCAAATGCATCCTCCTCTCCCTGCCCTTCGCACGGGTGACTTGTGGGGACAGTTGCTGTAAAGTAGGGGATGATGCCATGATCGCTCCCACACCATACAGACAACCCATTGCTAAGTTCTCATACCCACCCCAAATCCAGACCAACACCAAATAAATACAAATATCCTTGGAGGCAAGCAGGGATGGATGGCAGTGAAGCATGTAGATGCCCCCACTATCCAGTTTATTAATTTCTCGTTATTGCCAACTCTTGCTGTTCAGACAGTGTTTGTCCTCTCTGCAGAGCAGAAATCCACCTCTAGCAACCCTGCTGAAGTCCTAAATAACCTTCATCTCTCTTTGGCCATCACCACGGGCAGGTTGCACCTCTGCTCTTTAGGTGCATTTGAGTTTGAAGGCATTGGAGAAAGCCCTGTGTGAGAATAAGGAGGAGGCTGCTTGTGAAAATGCACGCTGAAATGAGAAAATGAAATGAATGGCCAGTCCTAAAAGAGAAAACTCCTGCCATAAAGCAGATTTTGAGGAAAAAAACAAAGAAATTGTCGTGCACTGCCCTGCTTTGCTAAACAGGCAGATGGGACCTGTATTTCTCTTCTGAAACTTTAATGGGAAGGATATGATTCTGCTGCAAGCGTATTTTATATGCCTGGCAATTAAAGAGGAAAGGAAGGGCATAATTTATAGAATTGTGAAACGCAGAGGATAGCTTTCTGGCTGCAATGTTTCTTTATTTTCTTGTTATTCCTTTTATTCTTCCTTTTGCTTCTAGGCTTGTGAAAAGTGATGGATGGGCAGCGGTGGAGACAGAAATCTTCCTTTTATATTCACAGGTCAGGTACTGCATCAGTAACCGCAGCGGCTGCACAAGCTGCACCTCCTCTGAACAAGAACAATGCTGAGACCAGAAAAACAGCGCTCCAGTGTATCCTCAGGCTTTCTACAGTGTTTTCCTGCTCCTACAGCCATCTCACCTCTCAGTTGTTAACGGGCTTCACGCTTTCAAACAGGAAAGCTGAGCCAAGTCTTGCTGTACCCAGCAACGCACAACATGGCCAAGTTCACACCCCGTCTGATCGTCCAGACCCTGCATCTCCATGGACAGTCTGCTCCTCACCCTTTGAGCTCTGCCAAGACCCTGGCACTTCCCATCCATGCCACCTCGGTAGGAAGCCAGCACCACCTGTGTTTGGCTAGAAAGCCACCTTGTATTAAAAGACCTGCTGGTCCCTTCTGCCAACGAGGTGCCCAGGAGTCAGCAGCATGTCTTTGCAGTGAAGATGGCCAGACACACGCTGAGTTGTACTAGCAAAACTGCTGCCCACAGGTCAAGGGAAGTCATCCTTCTCCTCCAGTCATCATTTGTGAGACCACAGCTGGAGCACTGTGTCCAATTTGGACTCTCCAGACAGACACTGACGTTGTAGAGGTACACCAAGATGTTTAGGGAGCTGGAGCACACATGGTAAGAACAGAGGTTTGTTCAGCCCAGAGAAGAAGAGGTTGACAGGGAATCTAATTTCTTCATCTACTGACCTAATGCATAACTACAGAAAAGATGGAGCCCGACTCTTCTCAGAGCACAAGCAGCTATGGACAGAAGCTGCAGCAAAGGAAGGTTAAATCTTAGGTAAGAAAAACATTTTTATAGAGAGGCTGGTCAAGCCTTGAACCGTGAAGCCAGAGAGACTTGGCATTTGTATCCTTGTAGATATTAAAAACTCACCCACACAAAGGCATGAGTCTGACCTAGAGTAGGAAGTTAAATCGTGAGCCTCCAAAGATCCCTGCCACCAAAACCAGTCTCTGACTCCATGCTCCAGTTTGGCAGATAGGGAGCCAAGGCATGAAGGAGACTGACATAATACAACCACAAGCACGCAGGGGACCTGCACCTGAGCCCACATCTCCAGAGAGCAACCTGAAGACCTCCCCTCATTGCTTTTGGGTAAATTAAACACATCACCATAGCTCTGTGTGTGTGTGTTGGGCTTTCTGGGGTCATCTGCTCTTCTTGCTTCCCTGGTAGGAGGTAGCACGTCTCTAGCTGCAAAATTCTTTTGATTTTTTTTTTTTTTTCAACTTCAGGGCCAATTCAGCAACTCGTCTTTCTGCTAAGACTGTCAGCAAAAGTGTCAACTATATGGCTGGTTTCTGTGATGTGGAATCATGCCCACCCAGACTTGGACCAAGACTATGCAGCCCATTTCACATAAGCCACCAACCAGCCCACACTTGGCAAAAACTGAAGACCGTATCAGCCATGCCTGCATGACTTCTGGCTTTGGGCCATTTCTCTCCAACCCTCTGAGCAGCCATGATATAAATCTTGCTCTTCTTTCACTAGTCTTTGCCATGACAACACAATCACTTGGCTCCCCATGCCACGCTCTCGTTGGGTGTTTGTCAGAGATATGTCAGTAGAAAAATGAACTCTGTACCCTGGCAAGAAAGGAGAGCAGTTCTTCATTAAACCAACCACTGCTGCCCTTTCTCAGCTCACATATTTGCTGCAGAAGGAATTCAAGTCCTTGTGAAATCACTATGAATATTCACCTGCACAAGGAGCAAATCCATATTCTTTCCTCCCAGGGAGTAAGAAAGAAAACTTTGCCCAGAAAAATGCTGGGCTAGAGTTTTGCTTCCCCTCCAATTCCAGCACTCTCATGCCTAAATATCTCCATGAAACACGTGTGTGCATGTGTACACATCCCTTGTTCAGAGCGAAGTTTACTCTTCAGAAAGAAAACTGCTTGTCCTGTTGAAGACAGAAAGAAGGAAGCAATGTTTTATGCGGAGGGTGGTGAAACCCTGTCCCAGGTTGCCCCAAGAGGTGGTCGATGCCCCATCCCTGGACACACTCAAGGCCAGGCTGGACGGGGCTCTGAGCAACCTGATTGAGTTGAAGATGTCCCAGCTCATGGCAGGGGGTTGGACTAGATGGCCTCTGAAGGTCCCTTCCCACCCAAAACTTTCTGTGATTCTATAAGACAGCTGAGTCCTTCCATTCACCCCAGCGAAACTGCAACCCCTGGTGAGCAGAGAAAAACATTCCCTGAATTTTACATACTACCTAAATGATCTTTTCCACCGGCTGAAACCTCTTTTATTGAATTATTCCAAACTCTGACTTCAGAGCATTGCTAGAGCCTGCTGATGGGATGCTGATACCCCACTGTGTGCTGGATGGTGTAGGAACGTACATCCCCAATGACCACCCGTGGGGAGAGCATAAGGCTAACAGAGAAGACAGTGAGGTTGGACATGATGTGGATTCAGCTAGGAAGGTTACACAGTTATTACTCTATTAGCACAGGAGGGTGGAGTCCTACTTCTGTCCAGAGAGAGGGAAGAGAGCCCATCCCCTGCTGAAAGCCGTGGGTGGACGTATTGCACTTGGCCAGCCAGAAGATTAAGGCAGGTCACCTAATTTAACATTTCCCGATGGAAGGGAGGAAAAAAGCAATTCAGGGGGTGGAAGGAGCCCAGGTAAAACACCAGCTGGAGAAAACGGTGGATAGGAGAGGCTCCTAGCAGAGAGGAGCTGGGAGGAAGGCTTGTGGGGGGAAAGCAGGCTGCTGGCTGCATGAGCCACCGAGCGCTTCAAACACAGGGCACAGATAAGTGGAGTCACAGAGCAGGGTGGGAGGAGATGAAGGAAGCAGACAGGAGAGAAGATTTCAGGAGCAAGGAACAAACAAAGAGGAGGAGAGAAGAGAAGGAAAAATTATGCAGGGCCTTGAAGGTCAAAAGAGTCAACTTCAAAAGGATACCTTAAAAGACATAAAGCCAATGCCTTCGTGTTCAATTATTTCATTTTCACACAATTCTAAGTAATATGCGGTGGGGGTGTTCCCTCCCAATGCTCAGTTTAGCACAAAGGGGCGATGAGAGGAGTCCGGGACTCTTTGCTTTCCTAATGGACTTGGCCGGGGCTGGCGTTGGTGTTAACCCTTGCAAAGGATGCAAAGCAAAGGAGAGGAGGTCTTTTCTGGGAACAGGAGAGTGGGAGTGAGCAGGGCTTCTCCTTTTTGGAACAGAAAAGTGTTAAAAAAATTACTTGCTTGGCCTGAAACTAATCTTTTCCCTAAATTCTGGGCATCTGTCTAATTAAAAACACAGGAAATGTTGAGGCATACAAATTATGCTGCCTGTGAAAGTCAGGCTTTTGCTTTGAAGATGCTGAAATGAAATGCTTCCATTTCTCACAATTCCTCTATCAATCTGACAAAACTGACCCACACACCTGGTAGATTTTTTGTCACCAAAAACATCACTTTGTACTTAAACGTATTTGGCCGAATTATCTCTCCCCACTGTACTTAAGGAAGCTAAGGCTAAGCACCAAGCTGAAAGAGCTGGCTCCTGTATCCTGGGGCATTCGACCATCAGCACAGTTAAAATCACTGACAAGCTATGGCAAGCTAATGTCAGTAAAATGGTACCCAACAGGAGGTTTGAAGCCAGCACAGTGAGCTCTACAATAAGTTCCAGTCCATTACACATCAGGCTTAAGTAAAATATTACAGCAGGTCATGTTTTAAAGCGGACAGAATAGGTTAGGGAATCACTGAGGACCCATGAGGATGCTCTTGGAGGAGAATGGAACTCTTTTACATCTCCCTGCCCTAAACACCATCGTTTTCCACCTCACTGTAGATGTTTCATTCCACTCAACACATTTCTTTTTCTTTCCACATGCCTTTCTGGCAGTGATGGCAGCAGGGACTTGTGCCACCAAGACAAAGCCACGGTGATGTTACATCAAGCATCTGCAGGGCTACCACGATGCCCACCCAAGGTGGTGACCATCCACGTCTGAAGGAAACCAGAAACAAAGTGACCTGCTGAAGGCCACATAAGAGGTCAGCAGTAGAGCAAAGAGCAGAAACCATGTCCTCCAGTTTCTGCCCACCCAGATCCCAAGTGTTTAGTACTTTTCTCTGTTCAGCTTTGACCTTACGAGTTCCCTTAACCTTCTCCTGGCAGCTTCCTAATGGGCAAATAAATCTCTGGAGAGTATCTTAAATTCTTTTTTATCACAGACTGTATCAGTGTGATAATAAGATCAGCCTTCAGACTCCCCATTAAGTCACAGAAGGTGTGGTCATCAGTCATGCTTTTCCCAGCCTTAATTGCCAGACAGACACTTTAAGTGGAAAGTCAATCTAATGAGCCCAATCATTAAAACATCCCTGGTTCCCATTTGAGATGGAAAATTATATTACTCTAATAAGGGGGTTGCATCTTTGCCCCCCTATTCAATCATGTGGCACAGGGAAAGGTGAGACTTCTCTGCGAGTTTGCCTTGGATGTGTTTCATTTAAATACAGCTCCCTACTTTAGGTGAGAAAAGTAATAAAAACCTTCACAGAAGGAGAGCTGGGTGGTCGGAGAAGATGGCGGCGACCTCAAGGTGGGCAAAAGGGTCACCATGGATGGGGAGGTCACTACTGACACCACGGACGCTCCTGAGGGCTGGTGGAGCCTGGCAGGAGGAGATGGTGGAAAAGCCATCACCACGGTAGCCATGCCAGGGTGGAGATGATGTGACATCTGGTGTGCTTATGAAAAAGGCCATACGGGATGCATGAAGTGGATTCTTCAATGGGACATCTCTTTCCTAAACATTTTGCAAGAAAAGGCTTTATTTGGAGAAAGAATTGGTTATACTGGCCACCATCAGGAGCCTGCACCATGTGGAAGAAGCGGTTGGGTAGTTACCATGATCCTTGTCTCACAGAGAGGTGGGAAAGTGAGGCGGGACAGCACACAAATTCAAAGCTCTTGCATGGAGCAAGCCCAACCAAAGTCCCTAAAACAGGACTGAGGCTAGAAGTCCTCTGCAAAGGGGTAACTCTGTCCTGCCCTGTCCAGTCCCAACAGAAATACCTGACTTTCCCACTTCTCTGTCGCCTACTGCTACTCATCACAGAAAGCTCCATCTAAGTAAGCTCTGTACAGGAGCTAAGCCTAGGTAAGGTCAGCCCAAGTCTCTGGTGTGACAGATGGCTTTGGCTACATGTCAGCATGCCCAGCACTTCCATAGGGAGGAGATCATGGAACCATAGAATCATTAAGGTTGGAAAAGACCTCTAAGATCATCAAGTCCAACCATCAACCCAACACCCCCAGGCCTCCTAAACCATGCCCCGAAGCACCTCGTCATGGGCACTTCGATGCCCCAGTTGGCCTGCTCCCACAGCAAAGCATCAGCAGTGAGAGCTCCTCTGCAGGGAATCCCAGTGGGAAGCCCAGACAAGCCTGAGTTACGAGCTCTACATCCAACGGTGGCTTTGCCAGGTGCTTGGAGAGCTGCTTCAGAGCGATCCCTAATAAAAACAACGAAGCACGGAAGGGCGTGTTACTTTTGGGTAATAATACATCTGAAAACTGCACGGTGAGGCAAAGACAACGCCGCGCCCTAAGCCACCCGAAGGGTGTGGGCATTATACAATGATTCATCCACACCCAGAGCCTCCGATGACAATTAACATCTCGCCCTGTGTAAGAATCGGTAAATACCGTATCTCAAACCAGGAAATGTCGACATTTTCTGCGCGCGTGAAAAAAAAAACCCCAAAGATGTGTCTTAACATGAACATCACTCTGGGCAGATCTGTACCATCGCAGCACACGGTGATTATTTTCTGCTCTTCTTCTGGAAGAAGCCAGGATAAAGGCAATAGCAGTTATATTTTGAGTTATATTAAGCATGGATTTCTTAGTTTTCATCATTTCCCTCTTAAAAAAATCAAAACAAACAGACATGATGGAAAAATCTAAATGGGCAATTACATTTTGGTAACTACAAAGTTATGCAAGGTGCTTTATAGATAATAAATGACAAGATCTCATCAAGCCCAAGTTTATTTTCATAGCTGTAAATCTACTTCTGGTAAAGTTGCTGGGAAAAGATTTTACTATTGAGTAATAATCGAAACAAAATAGCACTTATTGAAGGGAAATGGGAGCAAGAACTCATCTGATGTTGCAGTACAACATCAGAAAATCAGTTTGTTATTAGGAGATAGCAGAAATAACTCTTTTTTTGCTGGTCTGAGATATCAGCAGCGAGGCCATTTGGTTATTAACAGAAATCCCACTTTTTTTTTCCTAAACCACAGTTGCCATCATGCTCATGAAAACAGCAATTAAAGATGCAGTTCTGGGGCTGCACCTCCAGCTGCCAGCGGCATCTTACAGGAAAAACAAAAAAGCACCAAAATAAGAGTGTCTCCATACTTATTCCTAATAATTTCTGAGGTCAGGAAATCCAAGTTGCTTTTCCAACATAAATTCACCTGTTTGAAGATTATGATAAATCTACCTTCTGGGTGATCCCAGGAAAAAGGCAGAGCTGATGCTCTTTGTGTCTGTGTGAAGGATGTAGAGTTGCCATGTACCTGCCTAAAAGAGGGAGGCTGAAAGCCTTCCCCAGAGACAGGCGGTGGTCCTGAGGAGGAATGCTTGCTGCAATATTAATGAGGGAGGAGACAGGACCGCCAGGGAGAAATGAAAAATATCTTCCTGGCTGACACAGCAGGGACAGTTTGGATAGCTCAGGAACAAGGGGGTTACGGGGACTTTGCTGTTTGCCTTCAGGGCAGTCAGTTGGGGCAGATCAGATCCTTGTATGGATGAGAAAGTCCTGCTTGAATTTCTGAATCCTGATTGTAAGCAGGAGAAGGGATGGATTTTAACTCTCCAGCTGTAAATCCAAGCAAAGCATAACCCTACCAGCATATGTACAGGCAAGATATTAAAAATATCCACTACTGTTGTTTGCTGATGATAGCTTGGAACATCTTCAAATGAGACAACATTTCTACTGTGCAAGGTGCAGGATTTATTATTATTATTATTATTGTTGTTATTATTATTATTATTATCACCACTACTACTACTATTGCTATTGCTATTGTTATTACTATTACTATTATTACTACTACTATTACTAATTGCAGTGACCATTTATATTGCACCAGTGTCTTATAGCTACAAGGCGGATGTTCATCCCCTTACAGGCACTGCTTAAACAAGGCCAAAGAAGGAGCAATCCAAATGTTTGTGCTCCAAATAAACAGTCGGCGAAAAAAGAGATTACCTCGTTTGCACAGATGAGGAACGGAGGTACTCGGTGATGTGCCAACGGCCTTGGAGGAAGCCCGTGGTAGAGTCAAATTATGGAGTTAGCTTTTACAAATCCCAACTCACCACCTTATCTAGATGATCAGCTGGCTGCCGCCTAAGGTTCAGGTTTACCCTAAGACTAGAGCCAGCCTAAAGCTCGGAGGGGCTCCAGACTCGGGCCATCATAAGGGCTTCCCATGCCAGGTTGTTGCCTTGTGTTGAACCTCGTGCCCACGTCTCGTGGTGGGTGGCACCAGCCCAGCAGCTGGCTGGCTCAGCCCATCACTGACAGCATTTTTTCAGCCAGAAAAGCCAGAGGATTTTGGTTTGGGAGGGCGTAAATCACCCAAAAGATCTCAGTTCACAGGATTTGGGCTGGTGGTATCGCTGGGAGCTCGGCATTCCCACAGCTCACCTGGGATTTTCACTAAACAAAAGCAAAGGGAAAAACAGGGATAGTCAGAGAAGCTGGGAATGACAGCTCCTTGCATCCAACACCCAGCCTGGCAGGGCACTGGGGGAAGGAGAGGGCAGGGAGGGCTTTGCAAGCAACCAGGGATGCTCAAAAAAAGGTACCATCAGCAGCAAAGTGGGGATTTTCAAAACAAACAGTTTTGGGGAAGAAACGAGAACGGCGCATGAACTAAAAATAAGCAGCAGCAAGTGAAAAAAGGATTAAAGGAGTCTGAAAGAAATAGCGAACAGCAAATTGCAGGGAATTGTTCAGCAAACAATAAAAGGCTCCTCGCCATCTCCCTGCAACAGGCAGGTGGCACTGGGAGAAAGCAACCCACGACAAATGATAGCTGCAAAAGGGGAGGTGGAGGGGGGGGAGAAAATTCAGACCTGGCAGATTTGTTAAGTGGTTATTTTCCCTCTGTCGTTGCAGAAGACAAAGGGGAGGTAAAGCTCCCCAAGACAGGGGCTGTATTTCACTCAGCAGTCGGGAAGGCTTTCGAGTGTCTGCAGATAGCGGCAAGAAATGGTCCTAAAAAGATTAGAGCTCTTAAGGTAGGGCAAAATACTATATCCAGACAACACACTCGAGTTTTAATGACAGTGGGGAGAGAATTGAGTGAAGCATTGTCTGCTGCCTTTAGGAAACTGAAAACTTAATTTGAAACAGCACAGACTAGAGCTGGGCTTTTCTCACGAGAAAGGCTTTATTCCTGCCCTTTAAGCATCACTTTTTATCCTTGACATATATTTTCCATTCACCACCTTCCCACAACCAACACAGGTTTAGGAACAGTCTTCTGTGTTTCTAGTGTGATTTGGGTAGCTTGCTCTTGAGCATCTCCCTGGCTGCAGTGCATTTCTTCTCACTGCACCCCTCTGTCAGGCTATTATCTGTGTTTACGGATACCCAGCTGAGGGATAAAGCAGCAAAGTGGCTTCCTACAGACGCATAGGGAATGTGCTGGAAAAGAAACTCGCCCTGGATTCCCCAAATCTCAACCCCCAGACCAGTCCCTGCCCCTTCTGCTTCCGTGATCCGCACTTCAGCTTGCAAAGCTGGATGGGCCAATTCCCACCGGGTGTAAACCAGCAGAGCTTCCATGCAACCCGTTCTATACTGGGAGCAAGACCAAGCATCACATCCAGCCTTAAATCATAGAACCATAGAATCATTTAGGTTTGAAAAGACCCTTACGGTCATTAAGTCCAACCATAAACCTAACGCTGCCAAGTCCACCACTAAACCATGTCTTGACTGGATCGGGGTTTTTGTGCCCCCCACAAAATAAGGCTGATTGCTGTGGACCCCACAGTGGCTGATGTGCCCCCCGGAGCTCACCAGGACCCCCCCTGCACCACTTGGCTTGGGACACAGACAAAACAGGCCACTGCCTTGCTGCCAGCCTCGTGTCTGCATCCTCCAGGCCTGGGGGGACATCGCTTCTGTGTTGCCCCGACCAACCCCTCCACTGGCAGATGACACTGAGGTGGCCCTGCTGTCCCTATGTCAGCTCCCACATCCCCCCAGGAGGGGACTTTCGGCTGCAGAGACCCCCCTGACCTTGCCCGGGGCTCTGTTACTAAGAATAAAATGCAGAGGGCTGTGCTGCACCAGCGTGTGGTGGGATAATTGCAGGGAAGCGGCTGCTGTAGCCCAGCGACCGCAGTAATTGGGTACGGGCCATCCTGTAGCCAGGTTTCCCATGCTATTATCCTCTTATTAATAGAAACCAAATCTACCTTTGCAGAGGCAGCACTGCAAGCCTGGAAATTATGTGGTGCAGGGCTGCAGGGAGGCATCTGCGGCATCTTTGCAATAGCCTCAGCCTTTCGCCACCCAAGGGCCGGATCCTGGTGGAGTTGGCAGGATGCTCCCGCCCAGGTCGTGGCAAAATCCCAGCAGTCGTGACCCGAAGTCCCCTGTGGTCACTGGAAAGACGAATGTTAGACTCAGCCACACGGCGATTGCCCTCGCAGAGACAGGTGAGCAAGATTTGGTCTATTAACTAATTCATCCCAGCAGCATCCCTGCAAGGTATGGCAGGGAGTATTAATTTCATCTCCCAAGGAGGAAAACTGAAGGTCAAAGAGGCTTGAATTTCCCTTTGCCTGCACGGATGGGGTACAGCGAGGGCCACAAGCTCAGCATCCATGGATTTAGGGCTGGGAAATAATGTGGAGCATCTCAGCTCAGATGCTTCTGCCTGGGCCCTGCGGGGTGTCAAATATAAAAGATGAAGGTAAAAGTGACAGCATCATTTTAAGAGGAATTAACTCAATTACTCCAGGGCTGTCCTTGCTGGAAGGTGTGAAAGCAAAGAACTGGTTTCTGAGAAACCCAAGGACAAGGTGAAAGTCTCTGTGGGGTCTTCCAGGACAGGACTTCCAGGTCAATGCATGGCTCTCCGTGGCCAGGACTAGCGCAGGTCCCTCTCCCTGACCCTGTCTTGTTCTGGGCTAACTTCCCTTCTGAAGCTCAACTTGGAAACAGTCCTGGACAAAATGTGCGCCTGATCATGACTTTTTTTTATCGGGTAAGCAGAGATGAAGGCACAAGGCGTGAGCCAGTATTAAAGCTGGAAGGTAGATTAGGTGCCTCCATTCAAAATGCAGTCAATGATGCAAAGAATGAGATCTGGTTTGGTCCCATTATTTTTTAATGCAGATAAGAAATGCAGGTTTATGAAGGTCTTCAGGACCATCTGAATCTCATCTCAGATTTGAGATTTGGCCTGAAATCTCCCCAGCAATGCTCACTTCCACCTCCCCTCCCAATTCATGCTAGGCAAATCTAGCAGATGGCTTCCTACAGTAACGAATTTAACCATCAACTTTGTTAATACTCTCAAGAGTGATGGAAAGAATTATCAGCTCATAGTATTTCCAAGCTTTCCTGTTCTTCTTCACGTCTTCTTTGCCCAGCTTTTAACGCTTCCCTTTTCAACAGCAATTAATACCAGCCTTTCTGAAGATGAATCCTACAGGCTTGCAACCAAGTCCTTGCAGCCAAATCAGCACAGATGTGCTAGAGAGTGATGCAGATGGTTTCTCCTTCCCCTGAAACTCGAGGCTTTGCTTCTGCTCAATGCTGCAGTGTTTTGCAGGCTGGGGATGTCAGGAGCACGTCCCTCCCCATATGGCAAGCGAGAAGTCATCCCGGGAAGATTAAAGCAGAGAGAGGAGACCTGGGTTGCCTCCTGCATTTTTCAGCCCTTCTCCATCAATTTGTGCAAGCCTGGTGCTGTTAAGCAACTATGTAAGAGATGAAAAGCGTCAGGGAAAATAAATAATACATAAATGCCAAAGTGTGTTGCCAAGGCCACCTCCAGGATGGATCTGTGTCCAGGCATGCTCCCCTCCAGACGGCTGCCTGCTCCTGTCCTGGAGAGATGTCACTGGGAGTGAAATGGAGCTGCTGGGCAAGACGTTGTTTCAGACTGATGCATCGGAGAACCTTGCAGGTGACAGAAATTGTAATTGCTGTGATTAAACTTCACCAGCCTATTTCACTCCTGTGAAGCCCAGCTTTGCTGCTGATTTCAGCAGAAGCAGGATCAATGTCCCTACCAGAGGGGATGTCAGGAGTGCTAGGGAGACCTCTCCCCAAAGTATGAGCAAAGCCCCACTGACTGAGCAGAGGGTCTTGCACCCCTGAGGCCTCATGGATGCTCTGGCTTCCATGAGGACCTGACCAATGTTCTCCATCATCCCCAAAAGTAGTCCAAACCAGGTGCAGAGAGCCAGCAACCTGACAAAAAGGGGTCTCAGACCCAGTGTGAAATACTACAGATGAGTTCTTGGGATTCAGCGTGGCAGCATCTTGTGCCCAGAGGCTGCAGAGACCCCAGGGGAGCTATGCTGCACCCCACCAGCTCCATCCTCACACCCTCATTTCAACAGCAGCTTGGCCACATCTGCCTCTATTTTCCTCAGCAAACCCCTAAGAGGTCGATGGCTCTGTAGGAGTAAGAGATAACATATTGGTCACTTAATACATGACAAGAATGTAAAATAAAAGGTGCACAGTGTGGCTGGATGCAGCCACGACCGTGATGTGAGCTACCCAGTCTCGCAGCATGGAGAGCTGGCTGTGCCATTAGTGCCAGCAGCACACTGGAAGGGATCCTCTCCCCACTCTGTCCTTTCCATGGGTTAGGAGGTGAGGAATCACCTCTGGAGTGGACGCCTGTCCTCCAGCGATGATAGTGGAGCATCCACCCCCGACACACAAGGACACCAGGAGGTGCCCAGGGTACTGGGAGGTGTTGGTGAGGAGTGTGGTCCTTGGGGTGGCTGCTTCGAACCTTGCTGTGATGGACAAGTCATGACGCCCCCCTGCCTCACTTGCCCTTGCCTGGGAAACTGCCACAACATCCCCAGCAAAGCACTTTGCAACCCACTAACCTCCCCCACTTCCTGTGCCTGCTGCAGAGGGCAGCTGGAGGGGCTCAGGAGACACAGCACACAGCAGAGCACGCAGGGATGCTGCAGGGACTCCTAAAATGAGATGACCCAGATAGTCTAACACCTCTGCAAAACCTGCTGCATCTGCTAGGATCAGACCTGGCTACGAAGGTTGAAGATGTTGCATGAGAAATATTAGTTACAGCTGTGTACCTGTACTTGCCTTATTAGTATTCTCTAGTGGGAGATAATACAGTGACTGGGAAAAGAGGGGAAAAATACTCTCCTTGTTTAGCAAAAAATATAGGTAACAATTATTAGGCAATAATTGATTCATCTGATACTTTATTAACTGGAATTTGGGTGTGTAAGTGACAGGCTCTGCAGCGAGCCTTTCATGTGACACGTTATTAAAGGCTCTTTTTCTGGCTCCGAAAGGCAGTGGCTGGCAGATCAAAGGTCAGACATTTCAAGGAGTAAATTGGTTTAATGTGGCTGCAGATAGCCTCACAAAAACCTAATAAATATGCAGTGAAATGTAAGGAGAGAAAATTGTGGACAAGAGAGACAATTACTTTGAAACTAGGATAAGAGCAGCACAGGCTCAAATTAATCAGCGTACGGGCTCCTTCCCTCTGTCTCAGGGTTTAGTATTCAAAGCAGGAGCCCCGCTGCTGGTGGGATGTGCTGGGGGGGCGGGGGGCACCAGTACCCAACAGCAAAACCTGCTGGGGCAAGATGCTCAGCCCTGAGCCGCCGCCGGTGTGGTGGTGTGAACCACCACGGCTTTCCAGGTGCGCTGGGAAGCCACCCATCACCCACAGCAAAGAATGCCCATGAGCACGGTTGGGATTTTGTGGTGCCTGGTGAAGAGGTAACCCCTCCATGGCTGAATCCCTCAGGGAGCCCTTGGTGTGGCCAAGTGGGCTTATGTTGGCACTGGGACACGAGCAGAGAGTGACCCTCAGCCCAAACCCCAGCATTCAGTGGTAAAAAATGAACACAGAGGAGTTTTACTGTAAGAACTGATGCTTTTAGCTCATCTTGGTTTTCACTTGATCTCCTAACTTTTTCAGGAGCATACCTCACTTATTTTTAAACTCCAGGCAGCAATGCCTGGATAGTTCAGGGTTTTTTGTTTGCATTTCTTGAAATGCATTAACTCAAATGACCTCCAAATGGTTGCAAAGCAGGATTTCTTTGCTAAAAAGTCACAGCTTCATTCCTCTTAATTAAAGGTGAGAAAACACACATTCCAGCTCTCTAATCTGGAAAGGGACTTCCTGCATGAAAACAAAACGCGATATTCCCAGTACGGCTGGAAACCAGAGCGGAGGAAACAAAGCTTTAAAGAAAATGCCTGGTTCTCTTTGGAGAAGCAGATAAGGGCACAACCTCTTTGTATTCCCTTTTCAGGTCACTTTCTCCAGCTGAGTCACCGTGCTTCAGCATGATTTATCATGGCCCCACCAAATAGCCCTGCAAGGACCAGGCAGCACGGTCTGCCTGTGATTTAGCAAAGCCAAGCCCTGCCTCCTCACCCACACGGGGGCTTTCTGCAAGAACGAAAATATTGAGAACCAAGGGCTAAATTGCACCATCAGCCATGTTGTCGCATAGGCTGGACCACCACGGGTGGGTGAGATCCCTCTGCCCACCATCTCTCCATTGGTGGCTTGTCACCGGCTGTGTCCCTCTGCCCAGGATGGAGCTGCACCCAGGGCAGCTTTGCCACCTCCCTGGTGAAGACAGCTCATGAGAAGCCTTGGGGACGGGGCAGAAGGGGACAGCCAGTGCCACCCATGTCCTGCTGGCCGTGGGACACTCCAGGGAGAACCACACACTTTATGGGTCAAGGAGAACCGATGGGGCATGGACCTCCGCACCTGCAACCCACGCAGGCAGCTCTTGCCCAGAGTTATTTGTGCGTATATCGCTCCACCATAAATCAGGAGCCCTGACAGTGTAATTTGTATCTGGGGAACCCGGAGCAATTACAAAATCAGCCCAAACACTATTTGTTTCACAAGATTTTGCCCTTAGTTAGCACTGTCGTTCTGCTTTAATTACACTGTAATTAATTGTAACAAAACTGTTTGGAAAGTGCGTGTGCGCGGTGGGAAGGCTGGAATATTGCAACCTGCCTGCTCCTCTGCAGCCATGAGCGTAAAACTCTCATCCTCTTTCGATATAAACACTTGGCATTCATTTTTCCACCCTATATCCAGGGTATCTCCAAGTCATCTCAAAAAAAGACCAAGACCCATGGAAGGCAACTACTGACTTATTTTACATCCAGGGGAATTAAGGCACAGAGGAGCTAATCTCTAATTCCCCTCTGCATAGGACTAAGAGGGCGGACGTTGCAGAAGTGAACCCAGATTGGGCCAGGATGTAAATCATAACCTTTTTCTCTGCCCTAGGATGCTCAGATGTTCTTATGTTCCCGTGCAGCTCTCAAAGCCACCTACCACCCTCAAGGGGCTGGGACCTGTCCATGCAGAAGAATGTCTCACCCAACACCTCCCTAAACACAGAGGCAGCGAAGCCTGCTCACAGCACAAGGACCTGATGATAAAGGAAAGCAAATCTGACCCATTTATTTCGCAGTTTGTCCCCTCCTAGTATTTCCAGCATCTAGCGGTGGCATGGAGGTATTAGTTCTGGCTGAGGAGGACCTTCAGAGTCCCCTTTCAGCTGGCGTTCAGTCTCTCAGCACAGGCTATAAAAGCAGCTGTAATGCAATCACTGGGCAGCCACTAGGAAACAAGAAGCCCCCAGATGCTTCTGAGGCTGACTCATCTCCTCTCGCACACCACCATCGAGCAGCCAGGGCAACGACTTGCCGGTAGGATAGGGGGGGAAATTTCCCGTTTTGAAAGTGCTCGCCATTAATAATAATTTTTTTTTTTAATTTCAGATAAATATGTTGCAGAAAAAAATATGCTACCTTGCCTTTCCTTCCTCTCTGACGTTTTCTTTTTTCAGCCTCCTCTCCTCTCCTCTCCTCTCCTCTCCTCTCCTCTCCTCCACAAAGGCCATCAAACCTTCCCACCTCCATTATGCTGGTGGCAGGTGGTGCAGCTTGCCCCAAACCACAGAAGAACAGTGACAGGGAACATGAGGGGTGAGGAGAGCCTGACAGATCACCGGCTGGTCACCCAGTGATGCACCCAGACGCCATGTGCTCCTGGAGGCACCACCAGCCTCCGGATCACTTTCCAGCTGCCCAGAGCCACAGTCACGTTCAGGAGAAGGGCCCTAATTTTGCATCAAGGCAGCAGACCCAGCACAGGGAAGCTGTGAAGCCACCTGTGGTGCAACACAGCATAAGGAAACCCCATGGCTGAGGTGAGGATGCACCTGCTTTGAGGAGCTCATGAGCTCATGGAAGACAGGAGCTGGCCAGGGATGGGGCAGGCAGTGCCGGGGGGTCCAAAGGCAGCAGCAAAACTATTGGGATTATCACAGCAGCAGTATCTCTGGAAAATCCAGCTGATCTAAGAGACCTCCCAGACACATGCCTAGAGAGCCTGGGGTTTGGCAGAGGATCTGCTCCATCAGCTTCAGCTCACCTTGGCAAAAGATGCCCAGATACCATGGTGACGGGCTTGGCGGGGATAAACACCGAACATGGGTGTGGGTTGTTTGCATAGTTAGGAAGCTGGCTGGTCTCCATCCCTCCACCCTGCCTCCTCCCAGCGGTGCCAGGATCTCAATCCAAAGTGGTCTCCTACCTCCTCCTGGGCTGGCTCATCCGCGGGCAACACGGAGGCACTTCCCAAACTGGTTCCCTGCTAGGCAGGGCAGGGTGGGGGACGGCAATGCCGGGTTGCTGCTTCTCCCTGCACCCTGGGAGATGGAAGTCATTCAATGGTCCCAACATCCATGTGCCTGCCTGGACCCACATGGAGATGGCGCAGAGCCTTCATGGTGTGGGGTATCCCCTCCTCCTCCTTCTCTTCTGCAGCTGCCAAGCACATCAAGCCCCTTGCAAATCCAGTGTCTCGGATGTGGCATCCCTCCCCCCCTCAGAAAACCCCCACTCACAACCACAGTGCACCCAGTGCTTAGGGGCAAGGACATCTTCTTGAGGGCCGAGGAAAAAAGTAATCCAGCAGCAGCGAGAAATAAATCTATAATTAAGGCAAGCTGCTCGCACGAGTGATACTTGAAAATTATGCAGACCTGTGAGCAACGTTGCCATCGGGCGCGCGGCTCCTCTCAGGCTTCCAGGAAGGAATAAAAAAGCTCTGACTAATCTAAAGAGGCCTCCAAATCATTCTTGGCAGGAGCATCCCAGCCCCGGATCCCCTCCCTCTATTCATCGCTAAAGCTCTCAGCAAAAGGAAAATAAACTGTGCAGCTACCTCGCTGAGCCGGCACACAGCGTGGTGTAGCTGGGTGCCGGCTGCCTCTTCTGCACCCTTATACACGAATATAATACTCTATTATAGACTTTATACATTATATAAATTCATATACTGTATGAAGATTTATTTTATATATTTATACATAAATATATAAATATAAATATATAAATTGTATGCCGATGGGACCTGGAGTGATGGTGCCTTCCCATCCCCATCCTAAACAGGAGGGCAGGGGCACAGGCAGCAGCAGGGATGAGCCCTCCCATCACTGCCCCGTTTGCTAGGATCATCCACACACGCCACGTTTCGATGTGGTCCGAGATCCTTCACCTTTACTAATTACTTCCAAATTTATAAAACCATTCCACCAGCAACACTTAATAGGGATATGACCAGGACTACGAACTGGGGAGGGAAGACTTCAGTGTTTTGAAACTATTTTAATAGCTTGCTATTTAAGTAAGAGCAATAGCTCTGAAATTATGTCAGTGAAACTTGCCACTTATTTATTAATTAGAGGAGGAATTTCAAAGGAGGCTAAGGGAGTTAGGTGCCGGACAGCCCCGGGCTCGCTGGAAAATCCCCGGTTGGTACGGCTAACGCTTGCTCAGTGCTCAAACATGCCGGGTCTGACTGCTCATTGCCTGGCACCTGAAGTAAACTGCATCAAGGACAAGCATAAAGAGGGTGTTAAATGCTGCCTGCTCCAGAGCATGGGTCTGAAATGTCCTTTTTGCGGTGGTGGAAGTGATAGAAGGCATTCAGAAGACTGGAGAAAGACGGCAAAGCATCTCATCTGCCTTTCCAGGAGTTATTTGCTGGGCTGTCCTGGGTTGGATACACCAGGATAAACGTCGAGAAGCCCACAAAAGGTTTGGTCTCCAGTGTGGGGTTTTGGAGATGTTGAAGGCAGCGAGGGCTGGCCGTGCGCACAGCATTCACTCCCCGCCACTGGGATTCGGACAGACCCAGCTCCCTTTGCTGCTCCCAACCTCCAGATCCTCCCAGGAGGAGAAACCTCCATCCGATCCCACTTCCACCAAGCAGAAAGGAGTGAAAAGTCCCACTCGGTCTCATTCCCCCAAATATTGTACCTGAGTGAACTGGAAGGTGGTTGCCACGTCCCCTTTTCAAGGGCAGAACAAGCTCAAAGTCCCCGCACAACCGCACCAAGTGTTTCTGCCCGCCCGACACACTCTGGAAAGCAACACCGGGATGGCCGAGCACCGGTTCCTCCTCTGCTGAGCACACTCCTCCCCTCCTGTTTTCACTCAGCCCAACCTTAAACAAAACCATGGCTGTTGTTTTATCGGCGGCGCAGCTCTGGGAGTTACCTATGCAGGATCAGGGGAGCTGGAGAGGGTGCTTGTGCTGCTGAAATAGCATTTAAACTCAGGAAGGAGCTGTTAAAAATATTAAAGCTTAACTGGGTATAACATACCCAGCACAAAGTGCCTGAGATAGACTGAGACTTAAATCTAAACTCCAGGTAGGGGTTCTCCAGATAAAGCACCTCCTGTTTCCCCATGTGAGCCCCACTTGTGGCATGGGCAGTGCGGAGCAGGTTGGCTTGAGCCGGGCTTAACCCTACACCGAGCAGCAGCCTCATCCCAACCACACTTCCCAGCCTGTCTTTAATCGCAATTTCTCTGCCAGCATTGAATCTGCTGAGACGCTTTAACTATTTAAGAGGAGAGGGTTTTTTTTTCTGCAAGTTTTCTGCAAAGAACAACTGAAACAAAAATGACTTGAAAACAAATATTAATAAGTATTAAAAATATAGAATAGAATATATATTCTATATAGAAATATAGACTATATGTTCTATTCCGTTCTAAATATAATCTAATATTCTATCTATTCTAATGATCATCTGCCTCATCGGAGCCTTTCTGCCTACCGAGCAGGAGATGTTCGCAGACGCGTTTTCGCACAAGCAAACAACTAACTAAACTGGACTTACAAAAAAAAAAAACCAAAAAACCACAAATTGAGAGGTTGTATCATACAGGTGTGGATTCACAGCCAAAATCTCTGCGCTTGGTAAAGATTCAAGATACCAAGCAAGGAAATCAGAAAGAGAATCACAGGTTCGAGTTCAAGCAGCAACTAAAAACACATGTAAACGGCGGTAGGTTAGTAGAGACGATCGCTACGACACGCTGAAGATTTCTAACAAAACACGGTTACGTTCCGAGCATGAAATTCAAGCGCCTTCCCCTCCCCTCCATAAACCTCAAAAGCCCTAAAAGTGGGGAAGGGGAGAAATTACATATTTTGGAAGTCAAAAATACAGCATCCGACCCACCTCCCTGCTCCGGGTGCCGACCCTCGTCCTTCCCTCGCCTGCCTTCGCTGCACGGGGAACCCGGCAGCGTCGCTCCCCGAGTGTCTGCAGCCGAGCGGAGACTGTCGTTGATTTGTGTGCGGAAAGTTAAGCCTTTCTAGGAGCGGTTAGGAGAATTCACTCCCACCACTCCCTCTGAACCAAAAGTATTTGGCAGAGAGCCCTCCTTATCCACCTGTACCATTAAAGTCTAAACAACACGGGGGACACGGACTGATTTTACTGGGATCTTTTCATGTTTCTTTTTTAAAGGAGGACACACAGTCCTTTGGAAAGAAAAACTTCGGATTTTGTTGTGGTTTTTTCGGTTTTGTATTTTTTTTTTAATCTCATTTTTCTCAAAGCAGATTTATAACATGATTTTTTGTTTTCTACTCGGTGGGCCAAGCCTTTCCCTGGTGTAACCAGCGACCCCTCACTGTGCGCTGGTTTGCCCCTGCAGAGGTGACTCCATGGGTGATTTTCCTACCGATCTGCTCTGCTCCCCCTGCAAACTGTGCACCCATTTGGCTGAGACAAGGTAAATCCTGGGGGGATGAAAACTTCTTTTGTAAAAGAGCTGGATATAATTTAACTAAAAAAAATCAGGTTTTGTGCGTGAATGACACAAGCAAGCAAGAAGGTGGAGGCAGGACCTCTTCAAGGCGGGGTTTGCTTACCCAAGTCCCCAGCTGCTGTGTTGTCCGGTGACAAGACCCCAAACTGGGTGCTCAATCCAAGGAACAAGTGACTTTGAAAACGCCTCCGAATTGCCCAGCGTGGTGCTTCAAAGCCCCCCCAGCATCCCAATTTGGAAACCACCTCCTGGCCACCTCAGCTGCACCCATGTGGCCAACGCCACCATCCCACACCCACCTCCTGCGGTCCCCGTTCACGAGGATGCTCCTGGCGGAGGAGTCACCCCACTGGAGCCCAGCTCAGCAGAGCGTGCCGCCTCCACTGCCGCGAGCAGCCTCACCTGGCTAAGCCCGGCTTGCTGGCATGCATGCAACCCCAAAGGGTTGGTCATTGTGTTGAGTGATAAATAACAGGTCCCTCCTCTTCTCCGCATTGGGTGCCCTAGGGATCAGCTCGTTCTTGAGATTCTATCCCAAATTAAGCAGCCATGTCTCTGAGCTTTAAGTTAAACACTGCATTTAATAAAATACTAGTTCCTTTCTGGCACAGGTATTATGACAATGAGGAAACACAGATTTTTTGTTAATACAATAAATCCGATGAGAGCAGCTGGACACTGAGTTCCACGTTACATGCCTTTCTGCTGGTTTTCCTTTTAAGAAGCACATTAAAAAAACCCCAAATCACAACCAAAATTGTTTATACAAGGGAAATCTTTCTGAAGCACGAGGCAAAATCAAGTGTAAGATAGCCTGGGGCAACCTGGCACTCCCAGACACGGCTTGGAAGAGCTCCGTGCTTAGAGCACCATTACTTTTGAAACTTTTATTACACACTTTCTTCATCTGTAGGAAAAAAAAAATACACTGCTTCCATCCCCACACCCAAACCACTATCTGCAGTTCCTCTGACTACTGGGTTTCTAAGGAGTGTCTGGGTAAATCAGTAAATGAAGTCGGTGCAAACAATATGTCTGGCCCCAGATAAGGTTAAAGCAAAACCTGGGCAGCATCCAGCGACTGCCAAGCCGGCGCAGAGGGGAACACCAATTGCCACCCACTGCCTTTCCTGGTATTCCCACAGCTTTCATCCCCCGTGGAATGGGAGCACCCATCCAGCCACCCACCCACACCCTGGCCAAGCTTCCTAAGCACAAAACCAAGAAACTCTTCATTTCCCACAAAAACAACTTCTTTTTCCCATCAAAATGGCTTGCCTCCATCAATCCACCGCAGCCAATGTGTTGAAGAAACAATTACATCCATCCCATGCTCCTGAAGCACATTGGTCATGGTGCTGTTTCCCAAGGTGGTTTTATGGAAATGTCCCCAGTCCAGTACCGAGGGGCTGGAGCGTGTCCAGAGAAGGGCAGCGGGGCTGGGGCAGGGTCTGGAGCACAAGTGTGCTGGGGGGCGGCTGAGGGGGCTGGGGGGGGTTAGCCTGGAGAAGAGGGGGCTGAGGGGAGCCCTTCTCGCTCTCTGCAGCTGCCTGAGAGGGGCTGGAGTGAGGGGGGGGCTGGTCTCTGCTCCCAAGTCACCAGGGACAGGACGAGAGGGAACGGCCTCAGGCTGCGTCAGGGGAGGTTTAGGTTGGAGCTGAGGGGAAATGTCTTCCCTGCCAGAGCGGTCAGGCCCTGGCACAGGCTGCCCAGAGAGGTGGGGGAGTCACCGTCCCTTGGGGGGGGTTCAAAGGACGTGCAGACGTGGCCCTTGGGGCCATGGTTTAGTGGTGGACTTGGCAGTGTTAGGTTTATGAGTGGACTCAATGATCTTAAAGGTCTTTTCCAACCTAAATAATGATATGATTAAAAATGTCCCCAAATTCCTGCAAGCCAAACGCAACATTTTCATACAGAAGAATACTTGGCTGGGGGGACAGTGACAACTGAAACATCTCATTGATGACTTTGAGTCCAAAACCACTGCAGACCAATAGGTCCCCACTGAACGCTGGAAATTATTTCCCATTTTCCATGTGAAATTGGTTCCCAGTTTTTGATCACCGTTAATGGAGGGATGAGCCAGTGTCCTAGACTATAAAGAAAGAGAGACTAAACTACTTTTAACAGGGTGTGAAATCAGAATAGCAGGAGAAAGAAGAGAAGAATGAGTTGTGCCAGACCCCACCTTGGTTTACAAGCATAACAGGAAACACATAGCATAAAAACCAAATAGATAAGGTTGCAATGATTGCTTATCCCAGTCAGGAGAGCTCTAATTACAAGTATATTGAATAGTAAGCTTTCCAGAAGAAAGAACACTTGAAGGATGCCTGTCCAGTCAGAAAAATAAATGATCATCAAACTTAAAGATTTTCATGGACAAAATAAATTTTGACACAGTTTTGCTTTTGCAGGGTTTTTTTTGATTTTTTTTTTAAAAAAACAAACTGTGTTTTGTGAATTTTTGCCATTTTATCTTTGAACCTGAGATTTTCAGGCTGATTTTAAACTTTCGGTAGTTGGAGCCCAATAATCAACCTCCGTTAATCCAGCTCTCTGAGAGCCAAAGGAAGATGTTTCCCGCAACAAGATTTGCTGCACCAGTCACAATTTTCAAAGGAAAATAATTTTCCTCCTCAAACATCCCTATTTTATTGCCAAAAACTGTTGATAAAAAAAAATTGGTTTTTTACATGTTAATTTTGGTAAGGACTAAAACCCAGCAACACAATTCTCCCCAAATCTCACAAGAATCTGCTTGCAAATGGGAAACCGGGATAAGTCCAGTGAGGTTTTCTCCAAGGTGTCTATCCCACACAGCCACACGTGTTTCCATTTGCCATGGTACGTATCCTCATTAACTTCAACACTGCTTTCCAGGCAATAAAGTTAGGCCTTGTCTAAGTGTTTCCAAATGTTGGCCCTATTTTAGAGGCAATAGAGTAAATGGAAGGAAGAGATGTGAGCCTACAACCTCGACACACATCCTCATCGCTGAGGTACCACTGTATCAGGAGGAAGAAGGATGGGGAAAGGACCTATCTGGTTTAAGAAGGTCTCTGTGCTCATCGCCTGGGTAACAGCTGCTGATTTGTCATCTTTAAAAGGTAATTGTGGACACTGGGAAAGGGTTAATGGGTGACTGGTGAAAGGGATTTCCTTGCTAGTAGCCCCCATGCTCTGCACACGAGAAGCATCTTCCAGCGAGAGGCTGAATTACCAGTTGCCCCGTGGCATGGACTGGGCAGATTTGAAGGTCCAGGCTCTGTGTACATGCAAAGCTGCTGTCACAATATTCCTACCTAAAAAAAAAAAAAGCTCTAAAGCAAATCAGTGAAAACCAATGTCGATTAAGTGCTTTGCTAAAACAATCTAGCCAGAGTCCAGGTGATTTCATATTTGAAACCTTAATGGTCATAAACCAGATCGATCCTAAGGGATCTCCAGTGCTTTGCCTAACGTGGATAATGGAACTCAAAGAGGCTCCAGTGTCTTCAGTGGAAATAAGGTCATTTATGCTACCCAGAGATTTGCTTGAGAAATGAATACACAGTTTGAGTCCTATGGAGAAACAGGCCTGGATGTAGCCAAGATGATATTGTATACATGTACGGGGTGAATTGTATGTGTAGCTGTATGATGGTATTTTAGAATCACAGAATCACAGATGGTTTGGGTTGGGAGGGACCCTCAAAGGTCATCTATGCCACCACCCCTGCAGTGAGCAGGGACATCTTCACCTCGATCAGGTCGCTCAGAGCCCCGTCCAGCCTGGCCTTGAGTGTGTCCAGGGATGGGGCATTGACCACCTCTTGGGGCAACCTGGGCCAATGATTCACCACCCTCACTATAAAAAATGTCTTCCTTCTATCTAGTCTGAATCTCCCCTCTTTTAGTTTAAAATAGTTTTCTCTTGTCCTACCACTAGAGACCCTGCTAAAAGGTTTGTCCCCATCTTTCTCTTAAGCCCCCTTTCAGCATTGAAAGGCCGCAATAAGGTCCCCCCGCAGCCTTCCCTTCCCCAGGCTGAACAACCCCAGCTCTCCCAGCCTCTCCTCACAGCAGAGGGGCTCCAGCCCCCGGAGCATTTCTGTGCCCCCTCTGGCCCCGCTCCAACAGCCCCGTGTCTGTCCCGTGCTGAGGAGCCCCGAGCTGGAGGCGGCGCTGCAGGGGGGTCTCACAGAGCGGGGCAGAGGGGCAGGACCCCCTCCCTCGCCCTGCTGCCCACGCTGGGGGATGCAGCCCAGGACTCTGCACTTGGCCTTGTTGAACCTCATGGGGTTCACAGAAGCCTGCATCTCCAGCCTGTCCAGGTCCCTCTGGGTGACATCCCGTCCCTCAGGTGTGTCACCTACACCCCTCAGCTTGGTGTTGTCTGCACACTTCCTGAGGGTGCACTCGATCCCACTGTCTGTGTCATTGATGAAGATATTAAACAGCACTGGTCCCAGTATGGACCCCTGAGGGACACCACTTGTCACAGATCTCCATCTGGACATCGAGCCATTGACCTCTACCCTCTTGTTACGACCATCCAATCAATTCCTTATTCACTGCACAGTCAACCGATCAAATCTGTATCGGTCCAATTTAGAGAGAAGGATTCTGGGGGTGACCTTGTCAAAGGCCTTACAGAAGTCCAGATAGACAACATCCATAGCTCTTCCCTTGTCCACTGATGCAGTCACTCCATCACAGAAGGCCACTAGGTTGGTCAGGCAGGACTTGCCCTTGGTGAAGCCATGCTGGCTGTCTTGAATCACTTCCCTGTCCTCCCTGTGCCTGAGCAGAGCTTCCAGGTGGATCTGTTCCATGATGTTCCCAGGCACAGAGGTGAGGCTGACAGGTCGGTAGTTCCCAGGGTCCTCCTTCCTACTTTTTTTAAAAATAGGTGCAATGTTTCCTTTTCCAGTCCCCAGGAATGGGCTGAATGCCATGACTTTTTAGATATCATGTAGAGTGGCTTGGCAGCTACATCAGCCAATTCCCTTAGGACTCTGGGATGCATCTCATCAAGTCCCATAAACTTCACAGAATGGTATCACAGACTGGCGGGGGTTGGAAGGGCCCTCTGGAGCTCATCCCGTCCCACCCCC
>NFMD01001152.1:772393-792484 GCA_002173435.1 Phalacrocorax pelagicus
CCCCTCAGGCTTCTCTTCTCCAGGCTGAACAAGCCCAGGTCTCTCAGCCTTTCCTCACCAGGGAGATGCTCCAGCCCCTGATCCCCTTGGCAGCTCTGCGCTGGCCTTGCTCCAGCAGTTCCCTGCCCTTCTTGGACTGGGGGGCCCAGAACTGGACGCGGTACTCCGAATGTGGCCTCACTAGGACTTACGTATGTTCAGGCTCTTCAGGTGGTCATGAACCTGACCTTATCTTACAGTGGGAGGGACTTTGCTCCCCCAGTCCCTGTCCTGCAGTCCATCCACTCGAGAGGTGTGGGAAGAGAGGTTGCCAGTGAAGACTGAGGCAAAGAAGCTGTTGAAGAATATGATTTTGCTACGTCATATAGCTTCACTGGGAAGCTCTCAGAGGAAGAGCTGCACCCTGACCTTCCTCTTCCCCCAGTATATCTGCTCCAGCAGGGACTGGTACCAGCTCTGGAGATGCAGCCACCTCTGGGTGAAGCAGGCCCCACAGCTCCCAGTCCTTCTTGCTTCCCTGCAGCTTCATGGTGCCACGAGGGAATAAGAATGAACCCACATTAGCAAGAATGTGTCAAAACTTCTACAGAAACTTTGAATTAAACCTGTATTTTGTTTCAAAAACATCTACCTTTCCCCATGAAGCCAGGCAGAGCTGCTGCCTGTGCAATTCCTGTTTGTGGGAGAGAAAAATCATCTTTAAGGGCAATGGATTAGGATGTGGAAGGTTTGGTGGCACGGCATCAGAGAGGTACTGTAAGGCTAAATGCATTAAAGCCTCCTCCACCTCCCAAAATGAAGCCGTAGCCAGCTCATCTGAGGTAACGGCCATTCCCAGCACTGAAAATCAAGGGCCAGTGACCTCATCTTGTCCCTGAAGCCACTAGTGAGAAGGGAATGGCACCAGCTCCTGCTCCCCAGGGCATGTACTGCAAATGGAGTGCACACACATCTTCCTCCTTGAACCCACACCTATATAAATACTTGATGTATCTCTTGATTACTTGGTTAGATGACACATGTCTGAAGGCAGTAGCCAGGTCACTTTCCTTGGTTTTATTGCTTCAGTTCTCCTTTTGTCCTCATTGGGAATGGTTTTCAAGTCTGCTTCAGCTTGTGTTTGTGCAGGGCTGGGACGGGGTGAGGGCTACTGAAAATAAATGATCGTAGGATGAATTCTAAACACAAATGGATATGAATAACAAAAGCCACGATGTGGATCGAAGAGCCACTTTTCAGAGCTTGATGGGTTGGCTCAGAGTTTTACTGGAGGTGCCTCTTCCACTCCAGAGGATATGAAGCTGGGTGAGATGAAGACCTCCAGGGAGGTCCATACCACACGGGGCTTCTGAACATCTACTGTACATGTTTCCACCCCCAGTGCCTAAAAACCTTCACAGTGGCCCAGAACAAACTTGAGATGGGTGATAAAAAAACCCAAGTGGCACAAATACAATCTGCTGGGGGTTGAAAGGGAGAAGGTGGAGAGCATCCACAAAGACCTAGACCCTAGTGGTGGCTGCAGACTTCAGCCTGACTACCACTACAAGTACTTTTGCACAATTCACAGCCCCAGTGCAACTACTACACACAGCTTTCGAAACACTTTCCTTGTCTCGTGATTCCTCAAAGGGTTATTTTTGCTTTGCTCTTGCACAAAATGAGCCACGGCTCCTTGTTTGGTCTGCTCGCACCGTCCCACCTGTAGTTGGTCTAAGGACAACCAAGCAAATTGCCCATCATAACCAGCGTGCCAGCCTCTGGGTGCCAACAACCTTCTGCCCAGACCACTTGCTTTCATTTCCACAGTTCAGAAAGTTGTCCTTATCTGGGAGTAAGAAATTTATCAGAAGCTCCCTGATTTAGGTGGAAACAATCTCATTTGCTTTCAAAAGCTGTGGATAAGGCCACAGCTCCTTGCAGAACATCACATTAATAGTGAGAGGCAAATGAACCATTTTACTTCTCTTAGCTGAAAAAAAGAGATGCAGCTGACCTGATTTACCTTCCTGATAACGTATTTAAAAAATGCTCCCAGGCTGAGGACTTCGCCAGCTGAGATTTCATACGAAATGAGACTGTTTATGTCATGACCGCAACCTTCTGAAAAATGCCCCTTTAGATGGGAAAGCTCACAAGACCCTTAGGTATAATGATCTCAGCTATATCAATAACCACATTTCGGCAGATTCATTATCTGCTCACCGGCCTGCCCAGCCTCACAGCGAAGCGTTGCAGCAGGATGGAGGGAGAAAGGAAAACACTGAATTCAGCCGTTCTTCCCACAGAAAAATTGACATTGTGGGTCATTCTTTTCCTTAGCAAAACCAAGCTTTTCTTTCCTGTGATTTCACAGTGCGCTCAGGAGGGAGGACCCGAGCTACACACAATATTGAACACAACCAATCAATTCCCCTTTAGTGGGTGCAAGAGTATTTTCTTTCACAGCTTGCATCTTTGCTCCCCAAGCATCCCCATACCTTGCTGTCCCAAGCTTTACAGGAGAACATTTTTCCTCCTTTGCCTACTCCTCCTAACATTCACTCCATTATTCGAGATTTTAACACCCATGCTAACTCTGTGCATGGATTGCAGACCACGCTTCTTGGGAAATTTAGGCTACAAAACAAATGTTTATTTCATACTGGTATTTTCAAGCAACAGGGACTGTTATGATCATGTATTATGCCCTGCAGCTTTGTACAAAATAAAATACTTCACCCAGCAATTTCTGCAGTGAGGCCCTCATTCCTGCCTGCCCTCCAGCGTTTAGAAGCAGAGGCAATCTTGGCTGAAAGATTCCAAATCAAGGGAGTCTTGCCCTGAACCTTGGCAAGTGTTTTCTAGCATTTTATTAGTCTCAGTATTAAAAAAATCTGCATATTTTTCTTTTCCTTTATGTCTGAATGTGCCTAGCTTTAGTTTCTGAGCATCTCGTCACACCAAGTCTTCGGCACAGGAAGGACATGGACCTGTTGGAGCGGGGCCAGAGAAGGCCACAAAAATGACCTCAGGGCTGGAGCCCCTCTGCTGTGAGGAGAGGCTGGGAGAGCTGGGGTTGTTCAGCCTGGGGAAGGGGAGGCTGGGGGGAGACCTTACGGTGGCCTTCCAGTGCTTGAAGGGGGGCTTAGAAGAAAGAAGGGGACAGACTTTTTAGCAGGGCCTGTAGTGATAGGACAAGGGGTGATGGTTTTAAACTAAAAGAGGGGAGATTCAGACTAGATAGAAGGAAGACGTTTTTATGGTGAGGGTGGTGAAACCCTGTCCCAGGTTGCCCCAAGAGGTGGTTGATGCCCCATCCCTGGACACGCTCAAGGCCAGGCTGGACGGGGCTCTGAGCGACCTGGTCTGGTTGAAGATGTCCCTGCTCACTGCAGGGGGTTGGACTGGGTGGCCTCGAAAGGTCCCTCCCAACCCAAACCATTCTGTGATTCTGTGATTTGTGTAATTAGGCAGTGAACGGCTGGTGGGTCCTAAACCCTGAGCAGGAGGGAGCTGGGGAAAAGGGAGGAAAGGAAAGGGGCAGAGATAAGATGGGAGAAAGAAATAACGGCTCTCTTCTAGGTCAGGGGACAGAGCAAGCAATTACAAACTGCTAAGGAGAGATGAGAATTCGTCCATCCAGGTGACTAACATAAAATGATCATGGTTAATGGATATGTAGAATGTCATGACTTAAAAAAATCTGAAACTTCTGCGGGCCAATCTCATCCTTTGTGGAAGGGCTGGGGGGTCCAATGGTTTTGGAGCTCTTAGAGCTGGCCAGGCTGCTCAGCAGCCCAAATGGATGGGCAACCACGCAGCAAATGAATGACTCCTCCTTAATAAATGCAAAGTGATGCAGGGCAGGGAGAGGAATTTCTTCTCCTCAGGGACCTTCCAGGGTCCTAAAGTGCATCAAACCAAAGAAAGGACCTCCCAGCAATGGAGACAGCACAGCAGAGACCTCTGCTCTGTGCACCGCCGCAGCTGCAAAGCTAACAAGATGTTCAGCTGCATATGGAAAGGGACAGCGAATAATCCTGGAAATATTATAATGCCTTTGTATAAATCAGTAGCGCAGCCTCAGATGGGGAGAAAAGTAATGACGCAGAAAAGGCAGAAGTATTCAATCAATATTTCTGCTCCACATTTGGAAAGAAGCAGGATGAGATGCTTGTATCACATGAGGAGGATGAAGTACTTTCCAGTCCATTAGTAACCAAGGAGGTTGTTAAACAGCATCTACCAGCGATAAACAATTTTAAATCAGCAGGCCTGGATAACTTGCTCCCGAGAGCCCTCCAACAGCTGGCTGAGAAGCTCTCTGGCCCGCTGATGTTAATTTTTAATAAATCTTGGAATACCGGGTAAGATTCAGATGGCTGGAAGCATGCAAATGCTGCACTGATCTGCAAAAGGGGCAAGCGTGATGGCCTGATGAACAGGTTGGCTTGTCTGGCATCAATCACAGGTAAAATAATAGGAACCCTCCTGAGAGACAACCAGAAGAGAAATTAAAGGACGGGAATACAGTTAATGCTCATCAGAGAGGTTCTGCAGCAAACACATCACCTCAAACAAAGCTGATTTTGTTCTTTGAGGAGATTACAAGTTTGGTTAATAAAGATAATTGCCTAGAGATAATATACATAGGCTTTTGTACGGCATTTGATTTACTGTGACACGACATGCTGATTAAAAAATGAGTGCTGTATTGTAAGAATAAAGCACATGTGCAGGGGATTCAGAGCTGATCTCAACAAATAACTGTCAGAGGGGGATCGGACTGTTTCCAGGGGGATTTTACAAGGCTCAATCCCAGCCCCAGTTTTCAGTGTTTTCTTATCTGGAAGCAAATATAGCATTGCTGCTGATAAATCAGCTATGTGCTACACAAATAGGAGAGGCCAAGCTCTGCTCTGAGCAGAGCAGAGATGATGGCAGTCAAGCATCTGGCTGGGGTCATCACTCCACCTCAGAGGATGAAACGAAGAGGACAGTCAGTGAAAAAACAGAGGTGGGATGCTCAGAATAGATGCAAAAACTAGGAGGTGAGACCATGGCAGATGGCAGTGGGGACCACGTCCCTGCAGGGACGCGATGCCTGGCCTGGCAGGAGGACAGAGGTTTGGATGTTATGCACACCCCACCACCTCTGAGGAAGAATCCTTGGAATGGGTACCAGGAGGTAAATCAGAGCCTGGGAGAAGAGGGGTCAGGATCAGTGACTCCATACTGCAGGATTTTGCAGCACCTGGGGCTGGCCATTGCCTAGGAGAAGATGCGTGACCCAGACCAGCCCTTCCTGTGCTTCTCACAGGGCTTAATTCTGATGCTGACCTTTGTGACCCCAAGGAAATCAATTAAAGCTTGATCCAGCTTTTTTGTAACAGAAATACTTCCATCTGGCCTCTCCTAGCCCTGAGCCTTGGCTGCCCCCTGGGAAAACACCACACTTAATGCATGGGTGAACACCTCAGCGACACCTTGAAGGCAAGCACAGGGGTGCCAGGCAGAGAAGTGAGCATCCCTGTGGGCAGCCCCGCAGACTTGGACATCTAGGTCTTCTTTGCTGCTCCAAAAACAGAAACCTAGCAGCTGAAAGAAAAGGTTTTTAGAAACCTTTAGCAAGAGAAAATGGAAATACTTAAACAACCCTACATGAAGCAGCTTTTCTGCATCCCAGTTACACCAGTAACACTTACGTTATTGCTAGCATCTTATTAGCGCCAACACTTCTCCCTCAACAAGTACCACCATTTTTTCTGAGGCACCATCCAGCTCCTCCTGAAGTCATCCGCTACTACATCTTCAATTTTATTGTGTTCTATTTCTACTCCCCCATCTTAGAAAAACAGAAATTCAGCAAAGGCAGCACTGCCCTAAAGACCAGGTGGCCGATGTGGTACCGAGGAGGAAGGCTGAGTGATGGGCAGCTGGTGCAAAGGTGTCTGCCCAAGGATGGTGAAGGCAGAGGGCACGCGGTGTGTGGGAAGAGCTGCTCATCCTGGACATGGCCAGCCACTGTCCATCCATTGCTTGGGTGAACCCTGGGCCCAGCAAAATTATGGGAGACTGCTTTTCTCCAGGTTCAGAGCAGAAGAGGGCCCTGCAGGGGAGAGGAGGGTGCCTGCCCATCGTCTGATGTGTGCTCCTCACTCTCAGATCCCAAGGGTAGGTCCATGTCTTTGGTCTGCAGGGCACTGCAGGGGCAAGGAACAGGTCCCTTAGTGATTTGGACACACCAAGCCAGGTCTCAGATGTGGGGCTCCCTGCCCAATCTTCATCTGTGTCTTCTCCTGGGTCTGGAAGGGTAGTTTGGTATCTGCTTTTCCTTCTTCTGCTTGTGTACTTGCCTTGGAAGGGACCAAACGTGCTCAGTCATGCAAAAGATGAGGGGAAACCTCTCTGTCTTGAGAGCCAATCTCATGACCACACCAGGCACATGAAGATTAAGCAACCTGATGGGACCTCAAGGAGGTCCCTGGGGCTACTGCTCCCTCCCTGCTCTCCCAGCCCTCGGTGCGGGACGAGAGCAGAGGTCCCTGGGGTGGCAAGGAGAGCGAGGAGCATCTCATGCAGGACTGACTCTGTGGCATCTCCCAGGGAAGAACCCACTGGGCACCTGGAGAGTGACCTGGGAGGTTTGCTCCCTAATCCCAGCCTAAGCCCAGCCCAAAAGTCTTACTCAGCTCTAGATGCAACAACCTAGCAGAGGTGGACAACAGTCTCTGGGAAAAAGCTTTACAGAAAAGCAAGAATTTTTTTTGTCCTCATGTCTTTTTGTCCTCCTGAAACCCACTCAAGGAAGTGGGTTCAGCCTCCAACCTATTTTTTTTCCCATCTGCCAGGATTTGCAGAGGCATTCTTACCACTGCGTATGTCCTAAACCTTCTGAGATGAACTCTGGCTAAGGGCACCCCACTTCCCTGGTTTCCTGTTTCCATTTGACTTTGCCACTAACCAGTGATGAAGAACTCCCTGCTAACAATGTTCCCCAAGGGCTCCTTTGACTGCTTTTGTTTCAGGGACAGAAAAGGGTCAACAATTCAAATCCCAGATGTTTAACCCAAAGAGGTCCCATCTATCAACACCTGAGCAGAGGATTAAAATACAATGTTATTGCTGAAGGTGAATTCAAGAGATAAGGCATTAAAACAAAGTCTTATCTAACACTAGACATTACGAAATGTTTCCAACTTGGGAAAAAAAAAAAAGCCTGCTGGGCTTAAAATCACTGAATCCCACCACATGGAGTTTTGGTGAGGTGACCCATACCTATGGTGGAGCCTTCCTGAAGGAAGCTGCAGCCCCCTCACTGGGCTGCCCAGATGCAAGGTAAAGATTTGGTGGTACTCACCCAAAAAAGACAATCTGGGGTCTCAGCTGTGAACATTACTGGGAAGATACAACAGGAACCAGCCACAGTCCTTGAACCCGGGATTGCCTTCCTCTTTGTTGCTCCCATCTCCCAAGCTGCCAGCAGCTTGCAGAAGACCCCAGCTCCCCAAAGAGCCACCTCTTTGGGTTGCCCCTTGCGTCTCACCAGGGTATATTAGAAAGGATGCACCAAAACTCGCAGCACCCAGATCTCTGCAGCTGCCCTTGAGCACTTTGCCGCTGCACCTCTCCACTAGAAGGGAGGCAGGATCGCTGTGGCATTGCTCCCGAGTGTGCCTTTAGATATCTGTGCTTTGCACAAAGCCCTCGGTGGGTGAGAACCCTGCCAGGGAGCACCCTGCACTGCCTGCTGCCTTGCCTGCCTCCCACCTCCTCTTCCTCCCTGGCTCCACATCTGAGAGCAGCTGGGGTGAGAAGAGTAACGAAACCACAAGCACTCCATCCCTCCAAAAAAGATATTACCTCCACTCCCACCTTTCTCCTCGCCTCCACCCCAGCTCCCTGCTCTGCCAGCATATTTTTCTTCCACTGCAATTAACGCTTGACAAGGCAGAACATCCCCCCTCTGCAGCCAAGCCCAAGACAGCACAGCCAGAGCAAATTATTTAGGGAAAAAAAGCAATTAACCACAGCAGACAAAGGCTTCTTGTCTTAAAACCCTTACTCATCTGGCGCATGGGGCAGGTTGGCACCACAATCAGGTGTTGCTGCGTAGGCAGGGGCTGTGTCAGGGTTGCTCCGGGCATCCTGTTGCAGCACCCTCCCGAATTCAGCAACAGGGACCCTGAGCACTCACCCAGGTGCTCAGTTTTAGGAAAACGGGGGGGACCCAGGACTTCACACTTAGGGAGAGGTGTAAGATGTGGGTGCTGCTGCAGAGTCAGATCACTCACTCAAGAGGGACAGGATTTTGTCCCATGAGGTTCCTGCTCACTACGGCTGCACCCCAAATCCCAGTGGCAGGGAGTGCCCGTGTCCCCCAGGCGCTCCCCAAAGATCTGACTCTGACCGCTCCAGCAGGACCTGACTTTTTCAATAGGTTGAAATTGTAATTGCATATTTCCCTCCCCATATTAAAAAAAAATAGAGAGGAGAAGGAGCAGTAGGATGGACTCATTTATCATATGCAGCCAGACCCCAGGCTGGACTCAGTGAAATGAAAATGAGTCTGTGACACTTTGTATAATGGCATTCCAGTTTTTTCTCCTAAATAATTTGTATTTTAATGAGTCCTTTTTGGTCCAGCACTAGTTTGTAGCCCCCACACTTTCTCAAGTCCTTCTGTGCTTTAATTTGATTCTGAGAAAAGTTCCTGGTGTCGTGGGTTTTTTTTTATTATTAACAAAAAGAACAGAAAAGCAGGCTTACTTCTCTCCCAGCTTAGACAGGAGCAGATAATGAATCTCAGTGTTCAGGAGACGGCTCTTATTTTCATGGTGTTGCTGTTCCCAAACCTACTTGTTTAAAAAACTCCCCCATCATGGCTTAATGGGAACAGAGAAAGTCAGCAAAGAAACAAAAAGGCAATCAGGAGCTTTACAGAAGCAAGGGAGCGCCATGATTTCCACCTGATCTTCTCCTGCTGGAGCAGGTCTTTAGGTCAAGATACTGTAAATGAAAAGAAGTTGCTTTGGGGAGCGTAATAATGAGAAACACACTCTACATCAAAAAGCCATTTTGCAGCACTTGGACTTGCTAAGGTCTTCATGCTCAGCCCTTGCACCCACCGCACTGGAGGTGGGGTGGCTTGGCCACGCTAGCGGGGAGTTACGCCCCACACTCAAACATCAGCTGCTGCAAGCTAAGGTGGTGGTCCTGGCCATGGTGGGTCCTCGGGAGGGGCAGCAGGGCTCCGATCCCATAGCAAACCTAGCGTGCCCCGCATCAGCCACAACCACAGCTAGGTGTGAGAGCATTTCCAAGCCATTTCAACACAAAGTCTGAGCTGTTCAAACACTAAGTCACACCTACACACCCTACATCTGGAGGCTGCTTGAGCTAGAAAGTTTGTGGGTGTAGTGCAAACCTGCTAGAAAGCTCAGTGGAGGAGTGGGAACCAAATGCTGAGGGAGCATCTTTCCTCACCTGCCTCCAAACCCCATCAGGTGGTGATGACGGTGTCTATTCTTCTATTCCTCCACCGTCCTGAAGACAGCACATGCTGCTGCTCATGGTGGGGACAGTGTGGTGGCCTGCCAGGTGGCACCCCGCTCACTCCGACTGCTGGAGCAGGCGGTGCCCCGCTTGAAGGATGGCACAGCGATGGATAAAATGGTTGGGAAAAGAGAAGGACAGATGTGGAGGGCCTGCACTCCCCCACATTAGTCTAATGAGCCTCATTAATGGGGAGGACTTTGTCCTGCAGCTGGGTGGGATGACGAGTGGGTGGGAGAGACGAGGACTCCTTGACCCTCTCCGGGAAAGGAGGTACTTGGGAAGGGTCCAGGGAAGATGATGGGCTCTGGGGAGTCTTGCAGCCTAAATGAGGTCAGGGTTGGGGTGACACTGATGAACTGGAGATATCGGGGATAAGGTGACCCAGCTAGTCCACCTCTGCTGTGCTAACTAATCCCTTCGGACACTGTCTTCCTCCCCAGCACTGCCAGGTAGGAGAAAAGAGGCAGCAAATGACTAAGTGAGAGGCCAGAGAAGCAGCACTTGCTCCACCTCCAGTCCACCTTTCATTTCGCCAGGAGACATTATAGAGAAGGGGAATTTATAGGCAGGGCTATCCAAAAGGAATGCTGGCTTAAAAAACTGCAAAACCTCAGCAAACCTTGTTAACATCAGCTTAACCAGGCTTAACCGCAGCTCTCGCCTTCAGACTGGGGAAAGAAATGTCACAGGTTTATATACCAATTTTCTTCTACCCATTTCTACCAATGTTTCCCTCCCATTCTCCTTCCCTGGAGTAGCAGCCTCCACAGCTGAGTTGGTGTTACTCCTAGTTCCCAAAGCCTTTGAGATACGTTTGACCTTCGTTATGGTCCTGTTTCAAGTTCCACTCTCTCTTTGCTTATCCTGCCCTGTGAAGCCATGCCAGACTTGCTTCCTCCCTTGAGATCATCCTTGCTGCTATTTCACTTTTGTTTTAATCACCTTCTATTTTGACTACTCCACTTCCCTTTTCTACAGCCTTTCTCAGTGCTGTGCTATCTCATCAGGGTTTTTGGGAGTATCAAATGGACCAGACATCTTACTCATTTAAGAAATGCCTCCTCTTTTCTTGATTACTTTCCTATCCTGGGAGTAGCTTCAAGGCCACTCTGCCTGCTGGCAGAACTCCTGGGAGCAAAGCTTTATGAACAAGACCAGCAATGACCTGAAGAGCCCAAGCAACCTGGCGTTACAGTTTTAAGTCCAGTCCACGGTCCACCAATTGCCCAAAACAGCTCAACAGCAACAGGCTGATGCACCAAACCTCAGCTGTGCCTCCAGGAAGGTGCTTTTTCAAACCCAACCAGCTCAAGATTGTTTTAAATGCTGAATAAGGAGGTCTAATCCCCCTTCCAAATCTCATGGCTTCCTGCTAATTTATAGCTCCTGTTTTCTTTGCCATTCCCAAACAACATACAAGCCTTATTTGTCTTAAATTCCCGGTTTTGGAGGCATCCTGCATCAGCAAGTTTCACAGACTCAACCCGATGGGAAAGCATTTGCTCAGACACACGGCTGCTTTCTTAAACAGACCTTGTGTTATAAGACAGGGAGATCACCAACATCCAATGTACTTTCTTTGGTCACTCGGTAGGTTAGAGATGCTGCTGTCCCCTTCTCTCTGCCTCTGTTTGGCTCTATGTCTCCTCTCCAGCTTTTTCCAGCTTCTCTCCCTCTCTTGCTCTCACTGTCTCTCTGTGTGATATTTTTCCTCTGGTTTGTAATTGTTCTTATTGCCCTTCACTCACAGATGGTCCTTGGAGAGCTTCACTATCGATGCAGTGCCAGCTCTCCTCAATCCCAGCTGCTAACCTGCATTAGGACACCAGCTAACACTCCGCAGAGACCGCTCCTCCACTCCAACTGCCCTTTCACACCTGGGCCATCACTGGAAGAGGGTTTGCTCACCAGAGCTACTGCAGCTGGGCAACCTCTTTGTCCCATCGCAGCAGTTGGGTCACCCTCCAGCCCCACTGCCCCCACCCAATTCTCCCAGGTCTATCTGCATCTCCCCACCCACCCTTCCTCCTTGCCATCCCTCCTGCCATGCAGCTGAGTCACTTTCACCCTCTGAACCTCTCCTTTAAGCTTTACCACCCCCTTTGGCTTGTGAGAACCTCTGTGGTCCCAGCCCAACAAACCTTACCTGCAGAGGGGTCCTCTGTGCTCACAGAGCAGCCCAGGGCTGAAATTGTTTACACTGAGGGTGGTGAAACCCTGGCCCAGGTTGCCCCGAGAGGCGGTCAATGCCCCATCCCTGGACACACTCAAGGCCAGGCTGGACGGGGCTCTGAGCAACCTGATCGAGTTGAAGATGTCCCTGCTCACTGCAGGGGGGTTGGACTAGATGGCCTTGAAATGTCCCTTCCAACCCAAACCATTCTGTGAATCTAGGATTCCAGCCCCCAGACTCCAGCCCCGCTCCATGGTGGCAACCCAGACTGCCACCCAGGCAGGAGGGATGCGAGCAGAAGAAAACAAGGGGGAAAAAAGCACAGCAGACCAGACAGGAGGTGAAAGCAGCTCTTATTTTTCACTGGACCAAGTTGTTTTCGGAGGCACAAACACTAGGTTCATTCATGAAGCAGCTAAGTGTCGGGTTTTTGACGGAAACAATGAATTAGCAAGGATGAGCAGTGACAGGATAAATTACTTTTTCCTGCCTCCCAAAGTGTCCTGTTTCTTTCCTAACCCGGCAGCCAACTGTTTGTTGAGCTTCATGGCACTCACCCCAGTCACCTGGAGCCTCCGGGAAGCCCAAGGGCTTGGAGAGGAGCTTCGTGCAGAGCCACCTCCTTCCCCGTGTCTCCGCACCCTTCCCACCCAAACCCACGGGAGCCACGGGCTGGAGGGGACCCTACATGGCGCTGGGGATGTGAAGCAGGAGCATTTCCACCCAGCAAGGTGCCAGCCCCACGGCCAAAGCCAAGGCATCATGGAATGAAGCTGCATCAGGGGAAGTTCAGGCTGGACATTAGGAAAAGGTTCTTCGCTGAGAGGGCAGTCAGTCACTGGAACAGGCTCCCCAGGGAAGTGGTCATGGCACCGAGCCATGTTCCAGAGCTCAAGGAGCATCTGGATGGTTCTCTTAGTCATATGGTTAGTTTTAGGTGAGCCTGCAAGGAACAGGGAGTTGGACTTGATGATCCTTATGGGTCACTTCCAACTTAAGATATTCTATGATCAGTGCCCGGCACACCAGCCTGCTGAGACCCAGCTAAACCCATCCATCATTGCTCAACAGCAAAAAAAAAATCCCAGTTTGCAACTGCTGCGGACACAGTGCCTTTCACTAGCATGCGATTTGGCTTCAGAGCGATACAAAGAAAGTGGTTTGACTTTCAGTTTCTGCTATCTCCAAATCTATCAGAGGGATATGCTACCTTACGCTAACATAACGGATTAAAGCAGAAGATAAAATGCCATTCCATTATCTATTTATTAAAAGCACCACTTGAACTGCTTTTATTCGGCATACATCTCCTACTAAAGAGGCACTCCTTGACTGTGTAAATCAGCGAGCAATTGTGTTTTAACAGCCTTTAGAATGGCATTTCCCCACAGTTTTAGATGGACTATCAGACAGAAAACCTCTTCCAAAACTCACTTATCATAACAGGCGCGAGCACAGAGCTCTTTACCACTCCTCTACCACCGAGACAAATACAAAATGGGCTTGTAAAACTCACAAAGCATAGATCATTCCCACCTTTCACCCTGCTGCATGAATATCCTTAATGACAGGTCAAAATAAATAGTTTTGTTAGCAGAGGAGAACTATTCAGCTCCCACTGATGGATGGGACTTCTGGTAGGCGATGAAGTGCAGGCCACAGCTCCCAACCCACTGATGCTACCTGTTCTGCAGTAATCAGTTCTGGCAGAACCAGAAAGGATAAAGACACTTCAAATCTACCTGTTCCCTGGGCAAAAGGGGAAGAAATTATACCGAATTTTCAGTAAAAGATGTCAGGTGTGAATGTAACAATACCTGTGAACTGCAAAACAAAAGAGAGGTTGTTGCATTGTCTCTGCTCCACCAGAATACATTGGCTTTTGGTTGGTAGGAGGTATTTCTCCGTACTAAGAAATATTCCCTCTTTTTTTGTTTGTTTTTTTTTTTTTTGTTTTTTGCCAGGCTCTGCTGCGTCTGCTAAAAAGCTATTCTAAATATTTTTACATGGTGTTTTGATGAAGAAACCTGGAGCAACAGTACTGACGATCTGGTTATGTTTTAGATGAAATGCTGATGGGAGACAAGCACGGCAAGCTTCACTCTGCACTGTGGAAGTCAACAGAGGCTCTACTGTTGACAGGAGCAAACATCCGATCTGTTGGGAAGAGGGGAAAAGGATGTACCCACATGCATGGGCGAGGATGCCCATGGTCTGAAAACGAGCTGAGTAGATAGATAGATACAGGGAGAGAGGGGTGGATGGATGCATGGATGGATGGATGGATGGATCCCTACTGCTCTGCTGCCATCAGGAGGACCTCAGCACACACCATGGCAAACTCGACGCTGAGGCTGATGTCCTTGTTCCTTCCTTTCCTGTGGCCACCTGCACTTTCTCCATTGCTGCAGAAAAACTGGAGCACTGCCTTGCTGGAGCAAGCACAGGGCCCGGCTGTGTCACCTGCAAGAACACCCATCCCTGCCTGGCTGGCTGCCCAACCCCGTGCACCCCAGGCTCCTGGCTGCCCTTACGGGAGTTAAATTGTGATGGGGCTGACAAACCTGAAAGATCATTTCAAACCACAGTCACTTCAGATTCAGCCTGCTTCAGCCTATGACCTTCTTGGCAGGAGCTCCCTTCAGCACTGCAGCCCCAAACAGGAGCTGACAGTGCTTCGAAACCTTTTGAACCATCACTCAGGTCCCTTGGGTACTGCGGAGAGGATTTCTCTTAACAGCGTGCAAGCTCCCCGGCTCTGACAGCCCTGCTTTCGGGCTGCCTGGGAGGGGACCGGCATCCCGTTCCCTCCATTCCGTGGTGTGAAGGGTCACCAGGGAAAGTGCACTTGTCACCAGGAATAAACTGTTACATGGAATTTGTGTCACATCTTCTTTCTGGGAGGATGGAGCCAGCTGAAGTCAGTGAAAAAGCTCCCCTGATGCTGGCAGGGTTTGGATCTGTCCTGGAGCACCGGGCAGAAATGCCAAGCAGCAGGGAAAAAAACCTCTCCTAAATGACACGGGTTACCAGCTGGTGTGGAGTGAGCCCCAGGAGACACCCAGGGCAGGTGTCCCTTCACACCAATGTGCCAAGCAGTCCAGTCTGACTGTCTCCTTAATAGAAATCACCTCATGGCAACACAGCTTGGGAAGTGCTGCTTCCCAGCCAAGCTAAATAAATCCCTTCCCTTTGCTTCCCCTGACAGCACACCTTATTCAGAGCTGTTCTGAGACAAAAGACACCAGCGGACCTGTGAGGTCTGGGCTTTAGGGCTCCAGCGCAGGAGAGGGTGGATGACCCCCTCTGCTTCTGAGTTGTTAATGCTTCCCAGAGGAACCTCACAGTTTTCCACATTTTACTATGTTTATATATCAGGGTGACATTAGAGGGGATTTTATTTCTCTCCGCAATGGGTAGCAAACAAGAAACAGGACTACAGCAAAGACAACACACACAGAAGAGAAGCAAACATCTCATCCTCTGGGAGGAAGAAACAAGAGCCAGCCAGGAGCAACCCCTGCCTGCTTACCTGGCTCTGCAAAGTCCCAGGAACCCAAGCACAGACCAGAGACCCCTGCCTGAGATGGACCAGAGATCCCCTGCGTGAAGAGCAGGAGAAAACAACACAGCCCAGCACAGGGCTGGGAGGAAGCAGCACCAACAGCCCAACAGGCAGCAGTTTTGCGTAGCCTCACCTCAAGAGGAGACCCAGACCAAACTCTTCCTCCTGTCTCTGCTGGTGCACAGGTTTCAGGGTGACTCTTCGGCCAAGCTCAAGTTTAAGAGGTTGTCCAGGGGGGTCACCAAGACAGATGTAGCTGCCCTTGGCACGGCTGCATTGGCATGGGAGACCAGCAAGACCAAATTCTCAGCTCACAGCAGAGGGCAGGCAGCCAAAGGCTGTCTGCACCAACACTCACGCAGGCAGGGGTGTCACTGTGCTAAAGGGCTAGCGAGCCCGCGTCCGACTCCTCTCTGCCCCTCACTTAAATGTAGGTCAAGCCACAAGGTGACAGTTAGCGCGAGCAGAGCTGTCTCTGCCCACAGAGATGCTTCCAGCACTGTATCAAAAACTGAAGTGAAGCAATAAAAAATAAAAGAGAAGTAATATGGATCATAAAAACCAAGCACAAGACTAAAAAGCCCCCAGATGCTGACGTATTGTAAGGCAAGGGCATGAACCTCCCCTTGCAGTGCTGCCAAGTCCCCTTTCCATGGGGGAAATCCTTGTTCCTGATTGCCACGGTGCAAGATAGGCCAGGCTTTCATCACCTGGTTCTCCGGCGTTAAGGAAAAAGGCAGTGGAAAGCTGGGAAGTGGTGTCATCCCCTGTACACCGCTTTTTGTGCCTCATCCCCTAACTGGGCTTTGTGGCTGAGACCATCTGCTTCTGGAGGCGGCGAATGAGCGCGCCCAGTTCATGACGGATGCAGTGGAGAAATGCTAAATAGAAAAATGGACTAGCTCAGGTTGGGAGGGACCTTTCAAAGTCATCTAGTCCAACCTCCCTGCCATGAGCTGGGACATCTTCAACTCGATCAGGTTGCTCAGAGCCCCGTCCAGCCTGGCCTTGAGTGTGTCCAGGGATGGGGCATCTACAACCTTTCTGATAACTCTGGTAACTAAAATAACTAGGCCTAGCCTAGCAGAGCTGCTGAGCTGAGCTAAGAGGGGGAAAACCACCATTTTTTAAAAGCTTGCCATCCCCTAGCTGTGCAACGACTGAAAACTCAAAGGCATCCTCCCACCGCAGAAGGTCCCACTGAAACAGCAGTCCCAGCACCAGCAGTTTAATGGTGGGGAGATCAGTTTTGATTCATTTGGACACAAAGCTGACATTTTAATCACCCCCATGGCTGGCGGGAGATTCGTTGCTTCCCCACTGCCCATCATCCCCTTCCCCATCCCTGTCTGGCCGCAGTGACCCATTAAGATCCCTTTCTTCTTGTACATATTGCCTGAGCACTCCTGCCTGCCCTCCTGGCCTCAATTAATTGTGGCCTGGGGGAGAAGCAGGTAAGAGAGCACTCAAATTTAACTGATCTCCACAGATGGTAAAAATGGAGCTTAATGTGACAAGTGTGGGCAGTGGGGACGAGCATGGGCAGGGTGGGGAGGACAGCCTGCCCTCTGCCTCGCTGCCTGCTCAGGTCACTGATTTTGCTGAAGTTAAGATAATTATTTCTCAAGGGTTGCTTGGTGCCTCAGCTCCTCTTTCCTCGACACCTTTCAGAGCCAATTCCCCGAACTGCAGCTCGAATCCCCCTCCCCACTTCAAGCAGCCCGTCTCCCATGTGGGCAGAGCCCTTCTTGCCCGAATGTCCTTGTGGGTGCCCAGCTGTCCTCATCTCCCATCACTTTATGGAATTTGGAGAAATTTTGCATGCCATGGGGTTTGATTCTCAGGGGAAAACCCTGCTCTAGAGCAGGTTATCCCATCAGGCGAGAAAAGCCCCCCTTCCCCGAATCCCACGCTCCCAGAGCCATCAGTCCAACCCCACCGGTCCCAATGGGGTGGATGTCCCCTCAGCCACACTCGGACCCAGCACTGCTTCTCACGCTACAAGGCAGAAGTCGAGCCCACACAAGCTCTGCAGCTCCCAAGTCCCACAGAAGCCTTGTTGGCTGTGGAGAATACTGCATGAGGAGCCGCTGCATCTAACAAACCAAGCAATGGAAAGAAGCATTTCAGGCTCCAAACAGCACCTTCAGTAACCCTGGTGACACCAGAATCATAACTGGTACCTTCAGTACGGTACCAGCCTCCCGGCTCCTGCTGGATGGAGCAACAGGTCACCAGCAGAGCAGTCCCGACTGCCCAAAGGTGGTTTTGCTGGAACAAAAGCAAAGGCCACACAAATAGGTTGTGTTTCCTAGTTTTTTTTTTTTCCTGAGACATCATTAAACTCCACGAGCAGGTAGTGCCTCAGCATCCTGCAAGCATCCTGCAAGCAATGCTTTCAACGCGAAGGAACAAAAGGCTGCGGTGGGGAGGGGAACGGTGGGAAACCTTACGGGCTCTTGAGCTTCATTTGACACCTGGTGTTTGCAGCACGGGCTGCATTTCATCCTTTCATAAGTAACTCTTAACAGGAAACACTACAAAAAAAGGGGCATTTCAAGGCAGAAAAGTTGGTCTCCAAATGTAATTTTTTTAAAAAAATCTTTTGTTAGCAACTCTTCTGGGGAGCGAATCCAGCAGAGGCAATACAGTGCAATGTGCACTCCTAAATTAGTTTCCTGGCACTTGGGATGCTTTATTATTCATTTCCTCCAAATATTAGGTAATGCCTTTCGCCCCTTTCAAAGTCTTTACGAGGGGTCTTTGATGCATTGTGGGACTTGAAAGTTGCAGGTCTAAAGAAGCATTTCTTTTAAGTCCTCTCTTTTATCAAGCATATTCTGTTCTGTTCGCTGTAATGCACACAATGGCATGAGAGTCTTGACCTGCTTCATGTCTGATGGGTTGAAATCTCAGATGCATAGGATAAAACAGCAATTCCTAGCAATGCAGCTTAAACGCTTATGGCTCTATTCAGGCAAATATTACCCAGGGGTCTGCCACGCCACTGAAAAGCTGCAGAAATTGGCTCCGTAGATGGCTGACCAATTCAGCAGTGAGAAACGACCCTGCTACATTAACTCCCCTTTTCATTTCACCCTGGGCGAGCCAGGGTCTGGAGGTAACCGCAGCAGGAGACAAGAGCCGGTTGAAGCCAGATTCGTTTTCTTTATATAAAGTATCTTTTTGTGTGTGTGTGACCATGAATGTCATTATGTGGATCTGCAAAAGAAGGAAAGTAATGACATTAGGGCACAGGCAAAGAAATCAGTGGGGTTTTTGTCTTACAGTTACATGGAAGCACTGTCACATCTTCCAGAGAAGTAAAATTTGTAGCCTTTAAGACATGGCAAACATCTCGGACAACCAGGCCTCCGCCTCTGCTGAAGGTACGTGGACTTTGGTGGGTCACTTTACACCACCCAGCAATGGTCTCCTCCACATGTTAACCAGAATTAATAGCTCCTGTTCCATAATAATTCACCTTTGTTTTTTGCTGTTTACACTGCAAGCTGGCTAGTTTAGAGATGGCTCCTGTCCAATAATATATAGGCCCCAGAACAAGGATGTAAAGTGAAACCTACCCTTGCAAAAGCAAACTCATTTCAGTACACAATTAAATGGTTTACTCTTTTAGACAATCGCACTGACATGTTTTTACAAAAGTACCAGGCTGCTATTTTAGGATATTAATTTCATCTGATCAATCTGCTCGTGACAGGTGAGAACTAGGAATGTTTTTTAAAGGGTAATCTTGAAATACAGGGGTAAAGAGCTCCTAAATGAGTTGAACTTGCCTGAATTGGCCTTGAACATCTTATATCCTCAGAGCAAAAGAGGACTCTAGGACGAGTCAGAAAAGGAGTGTTCAGACTATATCGGGAGATGTTTGTAAGAGAGATGGGTCTCCTTTTTAGGACTCTTCTTGCCTGTCACAGTGCTACTCCCTGCAATCCCAGTCTGTCAGCCTAAAACATACCTCATAGTCTTGATAACTCCGACGTTTCACCAGGAAGACCTATCCTTAAGCTATACAAAAATGAAGAAGCTGATTTTTCATGATGTGCTGGTTTTGGCTGGGATAGAGTTAATTCTCTTCGCTGTAGCCGGTAAAGTGCCAATGGCACATTGATGCTTTAGCTGCTGTTAAGCGGTGGCTCAGTGTCGCTAAGCAGCGCCTACAGCAGTCGGGGACCTTTCCAGCTTCCCACGCTCTGCCACGTGGGCAGGAGGCTGGGAGGGGCGGGGCCACGATCAAGTCAGCTGACCCTGGCTGGCCAATGGGATGTTCACTCCATGCCATGTGACACCACGACCAGTGCCTTAACGGGGGCAGTCGGCGCGTGGGGGGTGGTTGCGGCTCGGGGACTGGCGGCGTCAGGTCGGCGGGCGGTGAGCGGCTGCATCGCGGGCTCGTGGTTTTGGTTGTTCATTCCCCCTTCCCTCCCCCGCCACGGGTTTTGCCTCTCTCATTATTCTCCTTTTCATTGCATTATTGTTGTTGTTGTTATTGTTTTATTTTAATTATTAAACTGTTCTTTACCCACGAGCGTTACCCTTCTGATTCTCTCCCTCATCCCTCCAGTGGGGGAGTGAGAGAGCGGCTGTGTGGGGCTGAGTCGCCGGCTAAACCACAACAGCCTCTTTTGGCACCCAACGCGGGGCAGGAGGGTTGGAGAACGTAACAGCTGCTGGTCACAGCACCATGGTGTCATTTTNCTCTTTTGGCACCCAACGCGGGGCAGGAGGGTTGGAGAACGTAACAGCTGCTGGTCACAGCACCATGGTGTCATTTTTGCAGTTTGTGTTAAAG
>NFMD01001154.1:0-10191 GCA_002173435.1 Phalacrocorax pelagicus
GTTCGAGGTAGGCTTGCCATCCCACCTCATCATGTTGTCTCCATGGTCATGCAGGTAGAACCATAGGGTGTCTCGTGGTGTGTATCCTCTCCTTTGAGCCAAAGGACGCTTATTCCTAACAGCTGAGACACTACTCTGTCGAGGTGGGGAGCAGGACATATCTTCTTTGAGTTGCTGGACCTCTTGGGATAGTTTCTCCACAGCAGAGACNGACAATGTGCTCACCTGAACGATAACTGAAATCTTTTCACATATCTCGCAACTCACTCAAGAACAGGGATTGGGTGGTCTTCGTTTCATTTATGACTCCTTCTTCCTCTCCTCATGATGGCCCTGTATCATCCCATTCTAAACAAGCCGACGACCACTTCCAAGATTTCTTCTTGCATATGAGGGTGACTGATACTGGCATGGACTGATTCTCTGAGTCAGCTCCAGTACGTGTCATGGGGGTTTGAGTAGCCATAGTACTTGTCCTGGGGGTTTGAGTGGCCACAGCACCTGTCATCAGGGCTGGACTGACCACAGTGCCTGTCACTTTGCCTTTCAACCCAGAGACCTTCTCTTCCCCTTGGGAGCACTGAATACTGTTGAGCAGGGCTCAGGCCCCAGCACCTTGCAGTGATCTGTGTCTCTCTGGAGTTCCCAGCGTAACAACATACTTTCTCCAAATATTCTACTAGTTTTTTAGGATTCTGCACTTGTTCGGGGGTGAAACTCCAAAACACTGGGGGTGCCCTCTGCCCTAGGTATTTGCCCATGCTATCCCACATGCCCTGCCACTCGTAACTATTAAGCCTCGGGGCAGATTTCTGGGTGATATTCTTAAGTTGCTTAGTCAAAACCAAAACAACATGCCCGAAAACTAACAATAAGTGCACCTTAACCACCCAAGGATGTTCAAGATACAAAAAGGCTGTTGTAATAAAAGTGGAGACATCATAGAAGAAAGTTACAAAGATACCATTCTGTATTTCCTCCATATAAAATCCCTCAGAGGAGGAGGTATAATTGCTAATTGCCTCAGCAAGGTGGTATCCAAAGTACAGTAATGGTTTCAGCAAAAACCCCAAATACGAGATAAAACTGAACACCAGTGTTTGTATAACAAATCTTGTAGGCAAAACATTACTAATCACAGCAGAACACAGCAGACTCAACAAACCAACATCAATCATTAACACAAACTGCAAAAACAAGAACACGATGCTGTGATCAGCAGCTGTTATTATCTCCAACCCTCATTCCCCACGTTGGGCACCAAAAAGGACTGTTGTGGTTTAGCTGGCAACTCAGCCCACACAGCCGCTCACTCACTCCCCCACCGGTGGGACAGGGGAGAGAATCAGAAGGGTAACACTCATGGGTTGAGATAAGAACAGTTTAATAATTAAAATAAAACAGCAACAACAAAAATATAATGGAAAGGGAAACAATGAGAGGCATGAAAACTCAGGGCGGGGAGGGGGGAAGGGGAATGAGCCACCAAAACAAAATGTACACAACACAGTCACTCACCACCCACCAACCCAACATCACCAGTCCCCCAGCTGCAACTGCCCCTGTTAATGTACTGGTCATGGCGTCACATGGTATGGAATGAACATGCCGCTGGGCCAGTCAGGGTCAGCTGCCCTGGTTGTGGCACCGCCCCTCCCAGCCCCCTGCCCATGTGGCAGAGCACGGCAAGCTGGAAAGGTCCCTGACAACCACAGGGACTACAGTGAAGAGAATTAACCCCTTCTCAGCCAAAACCAGCACAGCTTCATAGTCTCAGTCTTTTCCACAGAGGATCTTATGTCAATTAGAGATTGGATTTGTTACCTAACACAAACTGTGCTGGCCCTGTTGACAGGTAATCTGGGATAAAGTTAGGAGATAGAAAGTTTGGAAGGGCTTAGCCTGCTTTTTGGCTTTCAGCTAGCTGAAGTAATTTCTGATTGTTATGTGTATATTATTCATAGACTAGACACTGCTGCATGGGGATCATTCTATTGGAACTGTTCTGTAAGGTCTTGTTTCTGTAACACAAACTAGACAAGGTTTTGCTGCTCCACAAACCTGTGGATATTAACCCTTCTGCTCCTCCTCAAACAATGTGACAAGATCTAGAACCAAACCAAACAAACGGTAGATCTACAACAGTTTACACTTACTTTTGAACAGACCAATTGCATCAACCTCTTCACAACATTGGCACAAATCTTTCTTCTAATAAGTGCAATTTAAAATTTTTAAAAAAGAAGCTCAGGTGCTAGACTATAAGTATTTTCAGATCTATTTCTACTTACAGCCTGGAAGTAATGGAATAAAAGATATATTTTCAAAAGTGTGTGCATGTATTCACGCACAATATTCAAAATGTTTGCACTCCTGTACTAGGACGCAATGTTTTACCACAGCATACCAAAATCAGAGGAGCAAATTGAGGTTCAACTTTGCAAATTAGCCTGGTAATCTGATCCTTCTGGTTGACCTTTTAATTTATTCTTTAGATATAACAAAAAAGCCATGACATGCTGTGTATTCAGAGTTTCTGAGATGCTCAATAGAGGAATTCCAAAGAGGTGTGCAAGTAGGAGCTAACTACAGAAGAAAACAACAAACAGCTAGCAACTAAAAGAGGAAATGAGATATGGAATAGTCATGTTTGCTCCGGCCCTGAAACAGCCACACTAATACTCTCAAACTTTCTTCTTCATGAAGATTCACATTCTCACTTTCAAAAGTGAGCTTCTAGTTCCACTCCCTATTGGTTCATTTATGTTCAACACTCAGTATATGTATTCCTTCCACTTCTCCATCCAAAAGATGTCTATTTCTCTGTAGCCTTCCTTTCTAAATGACCTTCCTCTCACCCTAACTTCCCTTGAAACTCTTAGAATGATTCCCACTGCAATCTCTACCAACTCAGTGCATGCTTTTTGTGCCAGCAACGTACACTCTGTTTTCAATATGTAAATGCCATCACCTGAGCAGAGATTCTTCACATTAAGTTCATATCACAGGGCTGAATCTGGCAAACCCTTCACATGCATGGCCCCTACCCAGAGGTCTCCTTTATGTGTAAGATGAGGTTTCCAGTTTGAATGAGTGCTTTTCCATTGAAGGCAGTTGGAATTGCATTTCTATGATGGCCCTGCCTCGCTATTTCCAACACCATTTCTTTTATGCAAAGGATAGATTTATTGAAAAAGGGGTGCTCTTTTTCCCCCATTAAAAGGTATTTGCCAGTGCCACACAGAGATGTATTCTGACATCTCTGATTTGAAATTTCACTAAGATTTTTATTTGCATGAGACTAGGGCATAACTCAGTATGACCTTACTGGGACATCATTCTGAATTTACATCTTCTGCAGCCACTGTGGGGGAAAAGTTGAATCACTGTCATCCATCTAACTAAACAAATGACATTTAAATGCTCATTTCCACAGAAAACAGTGAAATGCATTCATTTCAAATGTCAGCAACAGCAAAGACACCATGCAGTTCTGAAACAATGACAGTATTTTTGTACTTTAATTAAAATGACATTTGTCATATGCAATGCAATATAATCAAATGAAGGAAAAATATTTATGGTCAATTAACATTATCAACTGTCAGATAAGTGTTTATTAAAATAAAAAAAATGCATGGTAGTGAGAGTTCTATGATAAGCAGTGGAAGTACAGGACATACAGTATACTTGTCTTCCTTAGCCTCATCATTCTTCCAGCTCTTCAGCCAATTCCAGAAGGACAAATAAGGCTACCGAGCCATTTCCAGAAACCATTTTTTCCCATGTCAGAAAGATTTTGAAATGCTGGACCCTAAAATGGCAGCTTTATGATTTATAGAAAAGCTGTGATTGTATCAATCAAAATTGTGTAACCCTCTGAACAGTATCCAAAATAATTTCTTTGGCTTCCTCTAATAAGGACAGAGGGGAAAGTGAAAACAACTCCTTCTCTGCTGATAACTGACCAATCACCCCATGGGAAATGTTACTATGCAGGCAAAATATGACTTCAGCTATATAAAAAGGCAGGAATTTTGGGAAACATTGATGAGTTTGGGAAGAGTAGAATGTAGACATTCAGAGACATACAAAAAGCAAAAATCATGCTCCACTGAATCAAAAACAGAGCAGTTTACAATAAAGAGGAAAAACAAAAGATAGGAAAGAAAAGTGTGGGGTTTTTTAGGATGAAGAAACAAATATCAAAAAAATATGCAGAGAATCAGGAGGAATACAGGTGAAAGAAGGAGCTGAAAGGGAATGCTTTAAGGTGAAAGGAAGGAGAAAGACAAAATAAGAAAAAGAGGAAAGACTGCCAGGTGGAGCAAAGGCAAAGGTTCCTGAGTGAAAGCAATTACTTTTTTTCCATCCTTTAAAAAGCTTGACAATGTCTTTGGCAGAAAATCCTTGGCAGAGGAGAAGGGAACGGAGCAGGAGGCTAGGAGGTTTTAGAGGAAATTCAGAAATAGCAAAGAACTGAAGGGAGAAAGGTCATGCTAGTTTAAAAGAAAAGAAAAATAAAGATATTGATCAAGGGACAGAGAAATGGATAAAAAAAGAGAATATCTTTTGTGGAATTGAAAACTCCGTGACGCTCACAGTATCTTCAGCAAGGCATGGTGACACCAAAGTAGAGCAAAATCAGTGAAGATGCAATAGTAAAAAAATGCAAAGAAGGATGCCTTTTAAAAGGACCCCAGGGAAGCAAAAGGAAAAAGGAACAGTGAAGGAGAGAAGATCAGGCAGGAGAGCTAAAAACATCTAACAAAATGAATGAGAACAATTTAAGAGAATCAGAAGAAAGTAATTCATTGAAAGGCTGAAGTAGGCAGAAATCACAGTGCCTAAGAGCATGGGTCTGTACAGGTGATGACTCCAGAAGACTCCAAGAGAGGGTAGCTGGGACACAATGGAGTGACAAGAACCTTCACTTAGAGAGAGGGAGAGAGGGAGAGCCAGGATTACTGAAGGAATAGCAAAGAAATTTTGAAGAAAAATCAAAAGAATGGCAGATGAAAGCAACAAAGTCAGATGAGGGCAGAGGAAGGAAGAATCAGATATGACAGCTCCCATCTGCACTGATATGTCATGTTACTTCTTGGGCAACTTGCAGTAGTATTGTGAAGTACTGTAAAAAAAAGAAGCTAAATTTGGTTTTACCCATCCCTCCTAAAAAAGCCCAGGACACTGGAAAATCTCCCAGTAATCAAAGTCTATCTCAGCTATAAACAAAATTCACATTTCAGATTAGAATGGAAATCCAAAGTTATCTGGAATTATGTTTTGTTTATGGCTTTAAATATTTATAGATTAAATGAAGTAGCTCTTTAAAAATAGTACACACTCATGTACATGCATTATAAGGATGATTTTTTTCTCTTTGAAATAGTACTCCTGGGAAGATATGAAAACTGTAAGGCATTTATCACCCTTGGTTTTTGGACTGTTTATATATATCAAGCAGATCTTAAAAAGGAATTGTATGGTAACTGAAAGTGGTGGTTGTTGCCAGATATTTGACATTACATATCATGTCTTAGTGCAGAAGAAATTTCTGAAGCAGAGTTTTCAAAGCAAGGCTAAAAGAAAGATCTTGCAGCTCATAAAGAAATGACAGGTATTTGTTATAACGACAGACAACTGAAAACTACTATTCAGATTTTTAAAACTATACAGTAGGATGTCACAAATGCATGGTATGTATTTAGTCATTAAATCTCATTCCTTTTGTAGCTCAGAAAGTAACAAGCATACAATCAGTATACAACTTTTTAATTAAACAGAGAATTTTGGGGACATATTAAGAAATCATCTGTGCTTGTCACATGTTCTGCATAAAGAGATGCACTAAGTGCCCTATGAAAAGTTCAGTTTCTTCCCTCCTCTATTCTGAGGCAGAAATAAAGGACATAATCAGCAATCTGATGGTCTGTCGCAAGCAGCCAGTGGTAAACCTTTCTGTATCACAACTCCAGCACCAGATACCTTCCATCTGCCATGAGGCACAGCCAGGGTAGGGGATGATTATTCTTTCATGGAGGGTCTGTTTTCACTAACCATTAGCCACTTGTTCCTTTCAGAATTTCTGAAAGAAAATAAGAAGGGAAACTGACTGGTCCTTGAGCATAGCTGCTTTTCAATGCAGTCAGTATTTTTTTTTTCCTCCAGGAAAGGATACCATTTTGTTTTGTAACTTTGGTGTGGTTTTGCTGGACAGTTCCACTAAAGAAGAAACCAGCAGTATCAGCAGGAAAGGCTCTGACATATCCTTGACTCATCCTACTTCTGCTTAAGGCTGCAAATTACCTTGCAAAACGCCAGGGAGGCACTGCAGTCCTGGGTGGAGGCTTGCTCCCCACTAGCAGTTTCAATTCTCATTCTGTAGAAGGTTGCTGACTGATGAGTGATTGGGTGCAAGCATCAAAAGCACCAGTCTTTTCATTTGTTTATAAAAAATACCCATTAAAGGAAAACACAAACACCGTTTCGGAGATACTTCTGAAAAGAGAGAAAAATTGTATCTAAAACATATGTAAGGGTCTTTCCTGAAGAAATTTTAATGAAATATTTCTGTATTACTTGAGCTTTTCCTTACTAGGTTTGAGTCTGATCCTGAAAAGTACTGAATACCTATCTCCTCACAGAAGTCTGAGACAGCTGTTGGCACTGAGCACCATGCAGCCACACTTGTACCTTAAAGATCTCCCTGGGTCATCCATGAAGGCTAAAAGTGGCATTTTGGGGAAGGGTACTGGTGCTTTATCTCCTTCCTCAGATCTATTGGACTTTTGGGAAAGATAAATTGATATAACTCAGGAAGAGTTTTCACATGGTGAAGAATGAAGAAAGAGGCAATAGCTACACTGTAAAAAATTCCAGCTCATGGACAAGATTTACATTTCAAGCATTTTGAATACTTCTTCAAAATGTGATGGCCTTTGGCAGACAGCTGTGCTGTTATTACTTTCAGAGCTAAGTTGTTCTGTACTCTTTTATTTATGTTTCCTGGGACACATATTTTGAAAATATAAATCCCTGTCAGGAGTCAGAGTATCATAATTTTGGGAATGTTCAGTCCTGGGTGATAGTCTCAATCTCTCCCCCAATCTCAGATATATCCAAAGTTACAGAAATTCTCAGTGATTACATTATCTCAGTTTCTGTAACAGTGTAATGTATTGGAAAGTCACCTTATTTACTCAGTACTACTACCTGATCATCTAGAGAGCCTGGTAGGATTCACAGGGCACCCTCCCCCTTTTTAATTTGTCACCAATTTTTTTTCTTTTTTGCATTTGAACAATAAAGTAATTAACAAACAAATGCCTGTAAAAGTATTTAAGGTAGAGAGATAACCAGGAAACAACCAATAAAATTCTTGTTTCTAAGATAGCAGATTTTATTTAGACAGCAGTGAGCTACAGAAAAAAAAAAAGCCCAACAAAAAGCCGTCACAACAGGAAACATAACATGACTGCCAAAGCATTTCTAACTAACTCAACATGTGAAAATCTGTTCCAAACTGCTGAGAGGTGTTGGTTTAAGACACGTCCTGATGAAGGCACAACAGCTGAAACATTAGCATGTCTAATCTGACACAGCTAAGCAAGCACAAACTTTTAACCGATGCAGAGAGAGAGAAAGCAAGAGAGAGAGTTTTAAATGAGGGTGAATGGACTTTGAATTCCCTCTTCAGGTCTACTGGCAGCCCCAGATGACTGGAAGAGAGTTAAAGATCACAACTTCAATGATCAACTTTCTTACATAACTTAAATCACTGAAATAACTGAAACAATGGTTAAATCACAGTTTACGTGTTACTGCTATTAAACTAAAAATAAATATTGTTGCTTCACTCTTAAAAGATTTTCCTTTTATCTCTACATTTATTTATGTATGGAACTTCTTGCCAGCAGAAGATACATACAGACAGAAATAGAAGAAGAGGTTCATTATTCCATAATCCCAGCTCCTATCTTTTTGCAACATCCTGGTTTTGAGATTCTGCGAATCTCATCTGCAGTTTGAGATAACTACGAATTTGCAGTTATCTTTCTCCTTGTGAGTTATGCACACACCCTCTTCAATCTACAGGTATATTGCCTCCAAATTTTTGTGCTAAATAGAAGAAAAAGTCAGTAGTGTCCACTATGATCAGTGTTTCATTTGTCTTAATAAAACCAAAAAGCCAGAAAAAGAAATCCAGCTGACAATCTTAAAATTTGTGAGTTTCTAGAGGAGAATTAGGGAACTAACAATAAAACCCAAGAACGTACCTTCTATTTCTTAAGCACTCAAGTTCTTAAAGATTATTTGGACCAGGAGATAGCGGGGTCATGCAGGGTCAAGTAATATCTCTTATTAGAGGCATTGTTGATCTGTGGTTTATTTTGTAAGCTCTGAGGGCAGGTATTTTGGATGACCAACTGTATCAGTTGCCAGTACCCCAGTACAACTGCAAGAAATGGAGAGTGTACAGAGGATAGCATTGGTGTGGTATAGGCAGCAGCAGTCCATGGGACAGTGAAGCCTGTAGCATGCTGACTGGGAAAAGGTTGGTGTCACAGAGACCTCCCCCTCCCAGCTGTGCATAGCTGGTGCACTAGCACCAACTCTAGCGGATCTCTGGACCTCCAGGAACTACAGTAGCTCACCAAACCACATCTGAGTTATTCAAGGTTTATTCTCCAAAATCCCACATCTCTGAGGCTCAGGGAACATAAGATCTGCTATATCAAGTTGGACAAAAGGTTTTTCTAGCCTACTCATCCTGTCTTCACTGGTGGCCATACGTAGATTCCAAGGGAGAAAATACCTGAAATTAGATTAAGAGTATCATTTCAGTCCATTGATATCTCATCTGCTTTTAAGGAGGCACTGAGGCAATATTAATTTATCCTCCACCATTTCAGTTAAGCTAATGGGTTTGCTCTTAATTCTCCCATTTCTCCTCCCCAGAACCTACATAAATAAACTTTTCTATCACACAGAATGAAAAAAACACTCCCAATAATATACTCTTTTTAAGGAGGTCATTCATGTCCACTGAAAAATCTGTGAAGCATCCAGCATAATTGCACATGTGCAGCATCTGTCTCGCCAACAAAGAAAACAAAAGGAGAAACAAAACAGAAGTGGGCTGTCAAACAAAGTGATGGACCAAGTAGCTATACATGAACTCTCTCACTGCCGCGGCTTGTCACTGCCATCACTACAAAGCCAACTCCAGATTGGCATGCGGAGGAAAAGGAAGTTCCTACAGCAAATTCACCCTACATAGGAAAGAGTAGAGCTCAAGCAATTTAGAAAACGTTTCTGCTTTCTGTCATGCCTTGTATTACAGATTGGTCTTATTTTGGTAAACTAACCTGCTTACTCTCTGTCCCCTTCCTGTGCCTCCTGCCTTCTTTTAAGACTACAGCATATTTAGAAAATGTTGGATGACACCTGTGATGATCATTCAAGGGCCTAAGGTTTTTGCAAAGGATTTTATTTTCTTTTTGGTTTTTCTATTTTCTATTTGGTTTTATTTTCTTTATTTTCTTTATTTTCTTTTCTTTATTTTCTATTTGGTTTTAATTAGCTGTGCATAATAACAAAAAGGGCTTCACAGACCCCTGCCCACAATCTCTGCCTAGGAACCTTAGCCCTTAAAGGCACAGTTCACACTGCCACAGCGTTCCCTCAAAGCTAAGAGAGTAATGTTTTAAAACGTACACAATAAGCAGATGGATTTATATCAACCTCAGAAACATACAGACTGTTCTCTATGTGTAGACACACAAACAGTTTATAGTTGCATATTGTAGTCAGTTATGTTTACAGTATGGTACAGGCACACACTTAACACCATCTGTGCACTGGCTTATCTGAGAGCAACCTATCTGTGAGAAACAGAGACCACTTTAAGATGAGCATGTTAACTACTGGCAACTGAAAGGTGACAATTAAGTTTCTTTGGGCTTCCTTTCCTCTCTCTTAGTCCCTAGCTGAGATATGTGCTTTAACTCAGTTACATAGTTTAAATCAGCATAGACCAATCATAGTGCCCCAAAATGGGTCCTGACAGCACAAGCTCTTGTGTGGCCATGCAGTGAGATGGATTGGGAAACTGATCCAGGTTAAAATTAACTCAGCAAAGCAGGGAAAAACAAACAAACAAACAAACAAAAAAAAAAAAAAAGAAAA
>NFMD01001154.1:10387-31584 GCA_002173435.1 Phalacrocorax pelagicus
AAAAAAAAAAAAAAAAAAAAAAAGAAAAGAAAACGAGAGAGTACAGCTTTAACACCTTTAGGAGGAGAATGAAGGGAAGAAACAAGTAGTCCTGGTGGGAAGAGAGCACACACGTTTTTTGTAACAGTACCAGTTCATGTTGGCTTAAATTATTTGTGGAATTAAGACATTAAAGGATGCTGTTTCATGTCATATTAAATCCAGTCTGACTGTGGGATGCCACCAAATAGGGTAGCCTTGAATTCTTCACGTATGCCTCTTCCTTGTCTCTTGCTGGATCTCATGAATGTGTGGCTGTGGTATACATGAGGTCATCCACAGTTGTCCCATTTGCTCACCTGTTTACACCCCATAGACATGCAGTGTCAAAGCTGGCACAAGGATGGTGGGAAGGAGAAGGTGGTGTGGAGTGGGAGGAAGGGCACTCAGTGTCAGCAGTTAAATCTGATTAAGGATACAGTGAAAACGTACCCAAAGGCCACAGAGGTAACAGAAGAGCATCCTACTCAAAAGCTCTTTTCTCCCACTTACTCATGCTGATCCAACAAGCTTTGGGGGAAGATTTTGTCACAAGTACCCTGGCTATCAGAATTTGGGACTCCTATCAAGCCCAGCTTCTCTAGGAAAGGTTCACTTCTGGTTAAATGATTAAAAGACAAAACCAAAGTTGTTATTTTTTTGCTTTGCTTTTTTTGTTTTCTGGAGTATAACTGTCAGAGAACATGTAGAAAGCATGTACACAACTATTCATCCTACCAACTGAACATGAAAACCCACCCTTTCATTGACTTATTTTCCCCAGAGTGTAGATGGGAACCATGGAACTTCCCCAAAACAGTAGCATTACTCTGGGAGCACGTATCTGGTTGTGCAAAGCCTTGGGGTCCTCACCCTGTGACAAGTATTGACTGTCTGGGCAAACTTAAAATGTCTTCTCTTCCAAAGTGGAAGAAAGACACACCTGCCTACCTGCTGGTAATGTATTACATTCTGTTTCCTACTTATTTATTCCTTGGTAAATGAGATCTATACAAAAGTGAAGGAGATCTGCCTTTTTTCCCACTGTCTCTTCTTGGCCCTCTGATTCCTCAGCCATGCCTTCATGAGAAAACAGATGGACTAGGGCACATAGTCTGGATCCAAAATTTTGTAGACTCATAAGAAAAAATAGTTCAGCTAGTACAAACCTCACTCTGTGGATCCAAATTTGTTCAAAAATATGTATTTAAAGGATAACTTTGTCCCGGCAGATTTTCTGCCAGATCACTTATCACCTGTCCTCCTGCAGTGAGCGTGAAGCCAGAATAAATACTGTACCATGTGTTCTAGATAATTTGACAGAAAGGCAGTCATACACTCACGCCTGATCCAGCCCAAATCTGTAGTAAGAGGTGATCTGGTGCTGTACAACTCTGGTATTCCTGAACATAGAGCCATAGCCCCATCACAATAAAACAAACTAAATCCTCTTTTAATCGTCCACTCAAAGTTGCAGGGGATTTCTAGCAGCACGAATCACACAACATGGATTGTTTTATCTTTTCTCAGTTCTGAGTGGAGTGTTCTGTAAGAGATCTTCAACTCCTTCCTCAGTTGTTCTGGGGTCTTGAATCTACTGACAAGCTCCAGGGCTCAGCACAGAGTACCACAGCAAATTCCTGCCTATCCAAACATTTTATTCTCCTGTGCCTGCAGTGAGGAGAAGCTTAGCAGTGGGAACCTGCAGTTTAATTGTTTACTTCCAGAGGTACTGGCTTTTCTTCAGCGTAAACAAAACTCCCTTTTGTGCAATTTGTTGCCAGAAACAATGTCCAAAGTAATTTAGTAGATGCTGTAATTGCTTTCAAATTAATAGTCCAATCATTTCCCATATTGCTCAACACTCCTGGTGAAAATCCTATGAATTAATGCTGCTGTTACTTTCTGTGTCTGTGGTGTGCTCCATATGCATACACTGCAGCACTAATGCAAATGGTGCTGAGTCACAGCTCATACAGCCCCACACTGCTCTGCTGGACTCTAAATCTGCAGTACATGCAGTCCTCTGTGTTTCTTTAAATGTATTTTTGTGAAATAATTTTTATGTTCTCCACTTTACTGGAGTGTTGACTACCTTCCATAAATTTTCATCAGGATATGGGGAAATCTCTTTTACCAATTCCAGGTATCTTCCTAAAGTCTCCCCAACAGTCTGGAGTGTTTGAAATCTGGCCTCCTCAGGGGACTCAGAACCAAAATTTCAAAATAAATTCTTTTTGAGTCTGCCTTATCAGGAGAAATTATGAACTCTCCTGTCATTTTATCTCCTGTCTGATGCTTTTGTTTAAAGTGCCATTCATATATTTTTAAACTTCCCATGGAGTGTATCATTCTCCAGATAGATAGAACTAAGTTTTCTTGATCTTTTATTCTGCCTGGAGAAATTATTAAATTCAGAATTATTACACCCATCCATTTCCAGAGATAATGGGAATTTTTATCTTCTTTTTCTTTGCTGCTTCCTTTATTTGCAATGTAATAAAAAGTAAAGTACAGCTTAAATCTTCTTTGGCTATCCCCTTTACTCACAGAGAATTTAAGGTGTGAGGGACTTCTAAAGTTCCTTCCTTCCACTTAAGCCTTTTCCCAGAATTGTTTTCTTTGTGGTACATTCGGGTTTCAGTTTTTCCCAGAGGCAGCAGTTTTTGCAGAACGTCTGCTTTATTCGGTGCCCAGATCCAACTTAAAGTGTCAAATGAATATGGAGGAACTTTAGCAGGGGCCAGACAGAAGCAGCCACGTCCAGCAAAAGAGAAGGATGGCAAATATCATCCTGCCTAGAAGGTGGGATAGGATTGAGCTTTACCCTGCCTCAGCCTCTAATGCCTGTGGTTTATGGAGCTTCCATATGGAGGCTGCAAGTGCATGAAACAGCTGCAACCTCATTCTTGAAGCTCGTCTCTCTGTCTGTCTTCCACAGCTGCTCATTTATTCTAGAGAACTCAGGAAAGATTCCATACATAAGGAGAGGGTGGCCAACACTAATAGAAAACTCTCAGTCTCACAGGTCATACTGCCATTAGGGCACTGGTTAGTACCAACAGTAGGGAAGGCTAATACATATCCCACAGTATAAAATATTATCAGAGGGAAACAATACCTAATAATAGCCAGGCTGTTCCATATTTGATCTTACAATAACGTGACTCTGTATCAGTATCCACTATTGAAAGCCATCTTCCTCAATAATTCTGAGCACCCATGCTCCCTGATCATGAAAAAAGAGAGAAGATACCCTTTCCCAAGAATACTGTTTCTGTGAGAAGATACTGCACAGGCACCAAGATGAACCCTATAGACAGACAGGGAGCAGGAGGTAAAGGATGTGAAAGGGATGTGATGACCGGCATGCAACAAGGCAAAATCAGTTGACATTTTGAACATGATTTTGTTCTAAGATAGTCAGCAAAACTGGACAGGAAATGTCACAAGTACAGGCTTTCTTATGCCATTTACAGTACTTCCCGCTTCCAGGCAGGCCAGATATTTCGCCAGAACAGGCTCTTTAGCTTTCTGCTTGGAAAGAACAAGGAAGTACAAAAATGCACAAAAATAAAGAGATTAAAAATAATTAGCAGAGTGTTTTCAACCTTTTAAAAAGGGCTGCTCCCACTGTGTTTTGGGTATGACTTCGAGTTTATTTAATCTTCTTTTCCTCTATTTTACCCATCTTCACTACAAAAGATGGTCCCAAGGCACAAAGCTTACATGCAAATCTTAGCTTTTCTAACTTTGGGTATGCCTGAATCGAAGAATTTGGTTCAGGCTCAGTAGAAACAGCCTCTGGTCTGAACCTTACTTGTATTTCGAAGTCTGAGGTGCCTGTAACTAGAGGCACTGTATGCATATAGAATGAGGAGAAGACTCTAGAATTTTGGAATGAGCCCAAATACCAGGAAAAAACACTTTAGATTATACAAGTATAGTAGGTCTGGCTAGGAGGCAGTTAAATTTCTTCACTGCAGTCTGTATGGTGCTGTGTTTGGATCTGTGACCAAAACACTGCTGACAACTCCCCTGTGTTTTAGCTACTGGTGAGCACTGCTTGCACAGTATCAAGGCCCCCTGCAAGCAAGGAAGCCAGGGATGGGCAAGGGGCTGCGAGGGGACACAGCTGGGACAGATGACCCCAACTGACCAAAGGGATGTCCCATGCCATATAACATCATGCTTAGCAATAAAGACTTGGGGGGAAACTTTCCAAAGTAGCTGTTACTCAGAGTCTGGCTAGGCATGAGCCTGCTTGTGGGAGGTGGTGAGTGATTCCTTTTGCATCACTTGTATTTTGGGGTTTTCTTTCTACATTTTTCCCCCTTCACTTATTAAACTGTCTTTATCTCGACCCATGAGGCTTTTCTCACATTTGTTCTTCCAGTCCTCTCCCCCCTCCCAGTGAGAAGGCAGTGAATGAGTGGTGGGTGCTTAATTGCTGCCCAGGGTCAACCCACCACAAAGAGGAAAGCATATAATTTTTGAAAGAGAAGAAAGGAAAATAAAACTATTTCTGTGCTAATTCTATGGAATTGAAGTAGAAATGAAATAGGAAAAACACTTCATTTTTCAAGCCACAGTACATTCTGGGGCCATACTCCATGGCCACACTTAAGCATGTAACAAACATTTGTCTCAGGTGCCACTACTTTATCATTAGGCACTAGATTTGGATAGACTGATTAGGTTTCCACTCAGTAAAACTGGTCTTCCTAAATATGAACAGAAGTTTTATCACTGCTCATATCTCAAGAACAAATTTTAAGAGAGACCTATAAATCTTTTGCTTCTCTAAGCAAATGCACTATCCAGACACTAACTAAGTTTCACAACACAAGAATGAGACAGGTAAGTATGTGTTATTATCCCATTTTAAAGATAAGGAAATAAAAAAAGAGACATGGAGCCATCTGTGCAAGGCTACAGGGAGTTAGTGTCAGAGTCAGGGCTGGTTTGTTTTCCTGTCTCTAAACCCTGCATTCAGGTCTGTGAATGACATTCTGCTTTTGCCAATAGTCCATGTAGTTTTACTTCTTTGTTTCTTTGGGAATCCTGAGATAGCAGAACATTTAGAATAGGCTATGTTTGATACAACTTTTGGTACAATTATATTAAAAATCACTACCAATGATGAACCACTGTCTCTGTCATATATGACTGATATGCTGGTTTGGCAACTCAAAAAGGCCGGAGAGGTGCATAGTTTAATTTTGTTTATTTATGCTTGCTAATTTAATCCTTCCTTTAATAATTCAACAATGGCAGTGCTGCCACTGCCCCTTGGTTATTCACTGGCTCTTTAAACTGAATGGCAATGATCATAAGAGTTTCTGCATGTCTTTCTTGTTATAGTAAAGGACTCTCAGATTGTTTTTTTCCTTAAGTTGTTGTTGAATTTAACAGCAGGACTATTCATTGCCGAACTAACTGCAATTAGAGCAATTATGCAGATCACATGTCTTTCCAGTTTAATAGGTTTTTTTTTTTCTTTTTTTTCCTCTTACTGAAGCTTCTCTAAGCCAAAGATGAGGATGAGGAAAGACATATAGATGAGTGGACCACCTGCTGACTAGGTCCCACCATGGAACTGGAGAATTTGTTAAACACCTTTGTGCCATAGGAAATTCCTGCAGGGTGGTTTGCATCTCAGCTTGCCAAAGGCCATCATCACAACAGCACCTCATGCTCTGTTGCTGCTTCCCAGGCAGGAAGGGGATGGCACACTCTGCAAACACTGATATAACCCTGTTCTCTCCGAAGTGTTTAGAGTGGATAACTGAACCAAACTATGAATCAGAAGGGAACCAACAAAAATAATAGAAAATATAGAGTAGCCAGCATTGTAAAAGTTGCAGAAGGACAAAGATCTAAATCTCAGGCACCTGTTTATCTAGCCCCTGCCTCAGGAAGAAAAAACAGGTCACTAATTAAGACATAGAGCACAATATGATCTGTTCTCCATACTGAAAGAGCGTACTGACTTCAGTAAGAGCTGTGGGCTTACAGTGCATCTTTCAAAAATCTATCCTCAGTCACACTAGATACATCTATGCACGTGAGATCCTAACCTTCACAGTGTGAACAAAGTAAGAAACTACTGTCCCACAAGGTATAGTTATGAACATAGTTCTAGTCCTCCAGACCCAGAAACACTTAAAAGCCTAAAAATATGAGTATTGCCCTTAAATACGTAACTGAAAGGAAAATTAAATACACTGACGTCATCTGTAACATGATTTATTGCCTTGTCAACAATGCCTTCTAGTCCTGCTTTTTAAAATTTTCTATCAAGAAAATATCTCAAATTTCCTGTGAAGCAAACAGAAGTATCATGTCCAGGCTTCAAAATTATAGAGATGATAACTTTACAAACAAATAAGTTACTCTGTGACATCTTCTAAACACACCAACATAATGGAGTCAGACTTGACTACCCCTGAAAAAACTCATGCAATAACATGACAAAGAACTGTTGACATATCAATTGCATTTTTTAATTTCAGCCAAACTTTCAAAACAAACCAAACATATTCTTAAAGCAAACCTGATGGCACATATATTTTTTGCAAAACATCTTAGACAACATTTTAATATAAGAGCAAAACTTGGGAAAAAATTGCCTTTTGGATACGTGGATTTTTGCCTGTAGACATCAGGAGAGGTGAAGATATGAGGTTAAACAGAATTGGTTTTATTATTTGTTGGTTCTAGAAGTGCAAAAATATATTTCTTACATGTGTATGCATGTTATTCAGCCTTTTATCCCCCTCATCTCCCACCCTGCACAGCTCACAGATGGGGGGATACATCCCTGTCCAAATGTGAAAAGAATATTCTAATTACGAAGATCTGACAATGAGCTGCTGCACTCACATTGTCAAAACCTCCAGCACAGTACAGCCCTTTTGTGTTGTCTTGCTGGAAGAAACAGATCAAAGAAGGTTCAAATTTCACTGCTTATTCTCCTTGTGAGGCTGTGTTAAGAAATGTGTAATGTAGACAGTTTTACATCTTAACATCTTTGGGGCCTGCGTCTGCCTTTTGACAGAACTTGGAACAAGTATAAGATAAAGCAGGGAAAAAGTTTAAGGAGTTTTTGCAAGTAAAATCATCAGGATTTAAAGGTGACCTGTAAGCCATCTTCTGTATGTCTCTCTATCCTCCTATTCCATGAGCTATGTAGACCGACTGCATGAATAGCACTGGATTCATAGACAAATACATTACATACACATATATAGACTTTCGTAACTTGGTCTGCATCTGTATATGGGACTGATTTTAAAAGCCTTTAATAAAATTACTCTCATTATTGTCAAATGGCTTTTTATCAGGTCCCTAATCATGTAGTTTGACACTAATGAGACTCATTTTATTAAGGACTTCCTAAAAGTTTGAGTTCAGATCTTGATTTGACTTGATGTATAGCAAAAGTCCATGTGAAATATATAGAACAATGATTTTAACTTTAATTAGGCTTTATTAAGGGCTTAAAATTATTTAAACATTTATGCTACTTCAACAGTCAATTAAAGACACCAGTTTTCTGTAAATGTTTGAAGAGGGTAGTGTAAACTTTTAACTTGTCACATCTGAAGCACAAGAAGCTCTTCATCTACTTGTAGCTTCTGCCTATTCAGATAAACAAAATGAATAATGTTACCTGGAGCTTCCAATGCACTATAACAACTAAAGGGTCTACAGCAGCAGGAAACTCTTAGTTATGTTTGCAATATACAGTTTTACACAGGCAAGCATGTCAGGTATGAGAGGCTGTTCCTCTAATAAATGTAGGGATATAAGATGACCTCAGGTTGCCCTTTGTCATTTCCATGGTCTCCTCATAATGCACACAGGGGAAAAGGGGCAAGGAGCAATGTCATAGCACACATCAAGTATGTCCCGTATTTAGCTGCGCTATTGCATTGAGGTACTATATGCTGCACTTGGTATAAACCCAGTACAGTAACTTCTTTCTGCAAGTCACCGTTTCCGCAAATTAGTTTCCCTGGCTGCTCCAGGGGTAGCATAGCAGCCTGGTTTTCCTAATAATGTGTTCGTGGTAAAGCCAGAATTCTGCTCAGATAATTTTAGCAGTTTTTAATGGAACGTCCAGCTGTATTTCTGAATGTAACTGGTTTTCTGATTTTGTCTTAGTTTGTTTGACATACACTTACAGGTGGTTTTCCAACATATTATGCAGCACACTATCTTTAAAAAATCTTCTCTGAACATCTGGAGATAAAATTTTTGAATTAACAGTCATATTTTCATCATTTTTTGAGTCTGTCAGGCTTTGAGCTTCACTTTCTTGCCTTTCCAAGAATAAATCTCGTAATCAATTTGAGTTTTACCAGGTCACTCCAACTTTCTGTGATACTCCTTGTGAATGGATTTCATTATCTAAGAACAAACTTCCTTAAGACATTTAGTTGCTACAGCTGGCTTCCATGTGTTAAATTCTCATCCTGACAGTGTCTCCCTGTGACACTAGATGAAAAGCTTGCCAGTTGTGTTATATTGTTTTCTCTGTTTATGTTGAAAATTTTTCCGTTTGGTCCTCACCTATGGTATTACTGGTGTTGAACAAAGCGTGCTCTGTTGGAGGAGGAATTCTTCTCCTAATGCATGCAATTGCATTCAAGCATCATTTCCTGTAGCTGAATCAACAGTAACAATATTATTCAGAAATGGTTGCATCATCTTTGTCATGTTGTGACCATCTCACAGCCAAGTTAACAAAATTTGTCTGTGCATCTAGAAAATTTGACTCAGGAATAAATACACATTTGGACCCACTCCAGAGGTAGTCAGCCAGCATCACATGGTTACATGACCTGAACCAGTACCCTCCCCATAATATGCTGGACACACATCAACCTGATTCACTGAGCCAGATCTTGCTCACTGTTACACTAACGTAAAGCTGGAGTATTTCTTCTGATGACAACAGAGAGTGATATAGAGCTGTGGAGTTGATCAGAAGACTGGCCAGCATTAGATCTGACCAAGAAACTCAGGACACAATTGACAAAGTGAGCACACCACTTGGGAGTCCTTGGGAGTCTGTTGCATGTTGCTGGATTCTGCTCCCACACTGGAAGTAACAAGACTGAGGAGTCAGTTCCTTTTACTGTTTACTGAATGGCTACTAAAAATTGTCATTTTTTACTAATAATTTTAGTGCTGGGAGTGGTTATATTTTCTCTGGCTTTGCTTACTTCGTGGATAGATAGATAGATGAAGTAGAGTGAACTAAGTGGCCCAGGATATACCAAAATCCATCTGTGTTGGCAAGTTCTAAGTGATCATATAAATCAGAGGGTATTGCTTCTCTCTCTGATGGTACAAGTGTGACTCTTCTGGTCAGAAGGAGGTCTTCAGAAAGCCCAGTCTTTTTTACCTCTCAGGAAAAGCTAGTGTGGATTGAGTATTTTAAGCTGCTATCTCTCAGAGTCACACAGGTTTTGCCCAAGGTACCATCCCCAGAAAAAAAAAAATTATATCATTACAAGATTTATTTGCTGGGTAGACCTTCAAAATGTAACTTTTAAATGCCACATTCACATTGTGTGTGTATCTGTGAGCATTTTTTTCTTGCATTCATAAGACCCTCAGGAAAGGTTCAGGGAACTTAATGAGCTGGTATATCAGTGGTGGTGATAATCTATATACTACAGATATATTTCTTACACTGTGTATATTCAAGTTTAGGGCTATGACCCACAGAACTGACAAACACAAATCCTTTCTTGCGTTTCAGGACATAGTTACATGCTAACGTACATACCTCTCACTGAGGAAACAGTTCTTCAGAATACAAGGAGCTTTCCAACATGCAAACAACATTACTTTCAAGGTAGCTCTCCATAGGTGCTCTTTTCTTTTTAATAATGATTTTGGCAATGGTTTTTTTGGAACTGCTATCACAAATAAGCATTCTGTAAATTAAACAGTACGCTGCATCATATTTAGTTTGTGGAATAATCTGCATTTTATATCATGAAGAAAAACAGTGTAATTGCAAAGGACCACAGAGAAGTGGCAGACTTTTAATAGGTGTCTTGGCAAATGTTCTCACTTGCTTTATTTGCTCTGTAATTGCTCAGATGCTGAATCAAAAATTTAAAAATACAAATATTTGGCTCTGAATTATCCAAGTGAGGAATCAACACAGAAGAGACAAAGCGGAGGTAAGGCTGACACAGAAGGGAAGAAAGAGTGGAGTGCTTTTGGATGCAGAAGAACTTGACATAATTTAGAACCAGTGTTTTGTATTTTTTCCAGAATAAGTGAAACTTATCCGGGAGCAATCTAATTTCCTCATGAACTGTGGGAGTTTAATTTCCTAACAGCACAGAAAGGTGGCAAAAACTGTCTTTTGCATCACTTACAATATATAAATCCAAACCAAAATCACTTTCATTTTAAAACACAGTTAAGTCCCCTAGAAAATGTACTTTATTGTCAGTATCACATCATTTACAAAGCTGGGGCATTTAACAGCAAGGAAATTAATATTTAAGGAGATCATAAATAATACATTACCTATATAGTAAAGTTGCACAGTATTCTTATCAGTTATAAAAACCCCATCTATTTCAGCCTTAACTTTGACCAGTGTCTTAACTTTTCTATCCTCATTTTGGTATTTAATTATTTTATTTTATTAATTCCTTTTTTCATTCCTTCCTTACCTTTTCTCTCTCCTGTGGCCTTCTCTCTTACTCTTGTTATGCAACACAATATAAGAGAATCAAAAGTCCATCTAAAAATGATCTGTAGATAAACAAATAAGAACTTAGCTAAACTTAAGACTCAGATGATGCTTTGTGGCTATAAATGTATTAATTTCACTTGTTAGTTAACACCATTCTCCAGACACCACATTTCAGACAATAAATGTGCAGGTGAATGCAACTGGATACATAGGAGGATTACATAAAATACAACATTCCCAGAACTTTCTGGGAGAAATTAGTTTTCTGCATTAGTAAGCAGCTAAATACATGCAGATCCCTCTTCTCCCCACAGAGGTTACTTCCTCCAGTGCTGCTTTACACATCACTGTGCTGAAGACTCATCAGTGCTATAAGTTCTGATCTGGAGTTACCATTAATCACCACTGCAGGACTCTGCACTTTGAACATGGACTACCTGTTATGGAGCACTAGGATATTATCTTTCATGAAGATATGATACCTTAGCAAGGATCTCTCAGCAATGCTGTACTACATACACGTCATCATGGTCATTATCATTGATTAAAACTTTCAGCTGTTGATGTCTTTTGTTTTCCTTGTTAAACAGAGGTGGGCACAGAGAATAACATCCCATGAGTAGGACATACAGAATAGAGGTCTTGGTGACACTGAAGGGGAGAAATCATGGGATGAACAAAGAGGGAAGAGAAAATCTTTCCAGCAGCAGAAAGATGAGCGGAGAAGGAAAGGTAGATAGACTGCAGAAAGGAAAAGAAAAATATTTGAAGAAAAGGATATGAAGGAGACAATTTGGGAAAAGAAAGAGATCTCATCAATGGATTACTTTGTCCTTTGTAACAGAAATACCAGAATTCTTTCCTTAATGAATCAACACAGCAAAATGAATTTCTGAGGTAAGAGATCAGGTAAGAGACCACTTTGCAGTCACAGTATCTTTCTTTATAGCATGGCTATTCTTACTGGCTGTCTGTGTTCCTGCCCTCCATCTCCTTCCAGACTTAAAATCTGCGACAATGTATCATAACAGTAGAATCTTTTTCCATTTTTGTTTAAAACTAAAAAAAAAAAAAAAGGAACTTCCGTTTTTGCACTCTTGGCATTGATTTAATTACTACTACACAGTTCCACCAGAAGCCACACTACCCTTCTGTTTGGTAAACCCTTTGACTTCTTCACCATTCAGGAGCAAGAAAGCTTGTGAATGGTACCTTAGGAGAAAAAGACGTTCCACAGCTGTGACCTTGAACTCCCTGAAGAGAGAATTATTACAGAATTATAACCGAATTATTTCTTATTCAACCAAAAACAAATAGAGGTTATATGTCCTAAAATACCCCTTCCCAACCTCTTCCTTGTCCGGAACACAGAGTGTTCAGAAATTTGCCATACTTCCTAAATGATAGGTTGGTGTGCTTTCAGCCTCCTTCCTCATTAATAAAATCACCACTTCCAGGTCATATCTTTTGTTTGACACAGGCTATACTAAAGATCTTTTTCATGTGAAGGCCCAACAAATTGCACTTAACATTCCATGCAAAGAAACGGCAGGCATATAATTCACAGGAGTTGTACTGGGAGCAGTGGAGAGCCCCAAGTTAAAAGGAATGCCCCAAAACTATTATTTCTACACATTATTCAGTGGAAAAGGTTTCAGGTTCTTTTACAGATTAAAGACTTGACTTCTGCTTCCTCACACAAGAAGAGGGTAAAGAATATTAAGCAAAATCACCCTATCATCATGAAGTTAGTTTCTTAGGCACGTACATTAATATCATAAATCTCATGGAAGCACCTGAACAAAGAAAAGGGAGCAAGAGCTGACAAGAAAATCCCACATCTAAAGAAGGCACTGAATGTGGCTGTGAAGCAGCTGAATACCAGCTCTGCTAGTGAACAGTCTGCAAAAGTCTCTGAGAGGGGTTTGGGCACAAATGGAACTAGTGCTCATGAAATGAGGGTGGGCCATGCTGGAAGATGCAGAGTTACATTTTCTCTCTTCAGGTAAGGACACGTAGCTACTATTTTTACTGACATTTATAGTTTCAAAATTGGTTTGGATTCTCACTTGCCACTGGACCACTCTTTCTAGCAAGAATATTATCTCAGCCATATACTAACAACAACATATTGTCTTAAGAAAAGAACAGTGAAATAAACAGTGCTTTTGCATTTGGTGGTGTCTATGATACTACAATAGGAAAGGAAAATCCTATAGCTACTTACAGTATAGTTGAGTCAGTTTTACAGAAAAGGGTAGCTATAATAATTCTAACTCAGGAAGATTGAGAAACAAGTTAACTGGCATGTTAACTCAAATGAACTTGGGTGAGAAAAACAAATTCTACTTGGATGAATTCACTCAGATGAGTCATTTCAGATAAACCATCTTTCCACCATCATACCAAAGGGGCCCATGATATTTTCCATACCTAAAATTCATAGCCAAAGACTAGAAATGTCAGTATGATGCTTACTTTCTGCATGTATTTGAGATCCTATAATTGAAACTTTACAATCCAATGAGGAGTTGGAGTTGGAGAGGGAAAATATGCAGTTGTTCTTCTGAAAAGAACTTGGGATTTAAGTGTCACAGGATGCTGGGTCAGGCACTGAAACCTGCTGAAAAGGATTCCTACTTCCACCATCCTTTTCCCTCCATGCCTTAGTCATTCACCCTAAGTACACACTGTGGGTTGCCAGTAAAGTTAGTACAGCTGTTTGCGCTGTCAGCTAGATCTCTGAAATAAAAAAAGAAAAAGGAAAAGGGAAAAAAAGAAAAGAAGACAGATGTAAGTTACCATTATTTCAATGACACAGTTTAGATTTCAGCCCAAAGAGATGCATCCGCATAAATGGGAAGATGGCAAACAAGCATGCTGGCACAGGCATCAGTACAAGCAGTGGGAGTCTCTTCAGATTGTTTTGGAACTAATGCAAGCATGTTTTCAAATTATGCCTGCCAGTATGGTCAGAACTATAATAAGGTGTGAGCCAATCCTTCAAAAAAGACAATAAACACAATCAAAGATGGAAAGGTAAGAAAAAGCGCAGGGTGAGCAAAATGGAAAAATATGCAGTGTAGCCTTATTCATAAAAAAACATTAAATCCACATGGTAACTGAATGAGGCAGTATCAGTCCAATTATTGGTGATCAATAAAAGCTCAGGCTCACGCCTATTCCAAGGTCCAGACCCAAATTCTATTTCTTCACTACCAACAGACAGGAAATAAAGGATCTTGCACTTCATTTTGCTTACATGAATCACTGAACCTCTGCCATTAACTTGCTCAGGGGAAATGCACGTCTTGGGCTGGAGCACACCCCGGGCAGAGGACTGCTCTGCCAAAGCCCTGTCCCAATTTCTTTCTGTTCCTTTCTCCTGTTCCAGACTCTTTATCCCAGTTGAGCACTTTCACCCACCCTATTTCTTGTCTTGTCTACATCCAGGGCAGAATGCATTGCCAGAAGGCTCATTAAAGACAGCTGTTAATTATAATGCTCACTCCCACAATGACCGACAAGAAGCAGGAACAGCATTTGCTGCACAGAAGTCATGCTTTGCTGTGGACTACACACAGGCTTAGAGGTACAGACCTGACAGTCTACACTCTAGGAACCGTGAGAGGCAAGGGTGAGCAATCTGGAGGTATCAGCTGCTGAATGCAAAAAAAGTGTCTAATGTACAGGTGAAAACTGTCACTCAAAATTTTGACATACATAGGTGGCTTTTCTTGAGAAATCAAAACAGGGTTTACATCCTCTTTCAAAGCATAAGGAGGTAGGTATTTGCTATGGAAAAAAATGGTAGTATGTGCAAAACCAGTGTTTTGTTTTTTTTTTTTTTAAAAAAGCAATGAACTTTCTTCTTTCAAAAGCAGTGAAAGTTAAAAGTATATAAAATCAGAAGCAAGCCTGAAGCATGGAAAACTGCAAATCAAAAACTGTGCACCAGCGAATTGGATCATATGGTGGCTAGTATCAAGTGACCTAGCTGCACTGTTTATAAAAAAGTTATGGTTGAAACTAAGGAAATCTGAATACTCCTTTGGATTCCAAAACTATCCATCTTTCTAAGGCAACCTCTAAATGACTCTCTGACACAACCTCCATTCTTTGAAGATTTCTCTTCCCTGAAGAGTATTCTTTCATCTACTGTGCTCCAGAATCTCCCTCTCCAGAAGCTGATGAGCATGTACCCTCAGTTCCTTCTGAAAGTGTTCTCTGTTCCAGAAAGTGTTCAGGGGCCAGCATGTCTGCTTGCAGGAATTCTTACTGGAGGACTTTGGGCTGCCACTTCCTTTGAATAGATATGCCCTCTGTGGTTCCCTCCTTGATTATGACCCCAGGGTGCCTAACACATCTCTGGATAACTGATCTGCAAAGCTCACATAGAAAAGTGCTGGAAAGTCAAAATGAAGCACAGCAGAGTAGAGAGGCTGCCAGAGTTGGTGAGCCAGAGGGATTTTCAGGCTGGGAAAGGACCAGAAAGGAAAGAATAATTTCAGGACTAGGTAGGCAAAACAGCAAGAAGAGAGGCAATTAAATCAAATAGAAGGAAAGTGAGAACAGAGGCTGAGGTCAGGTCCTGGATCACAATCATTTGTCACTAGCAGTAGATGTGGGATTCAGGGATTAATATCAATAAGTAAAGGACAAGTCAGAGACACATTAAAACTTGCATTTTGAGCAGTCAGACAGATATTGATTTTGATCACAGCAGAGGGATAAGAAGGGGTGGGGGTGGGGGAGAGAGATAAAAGGCACAGGTTGCAAAATAGTGATGAAACAGACCAATTTAGTGCCCTTGCTCAGAAGAGAAAAAACTTTTCCCAGAGTATGGTGTGTACAGACATGCTGTCTTTTGTATTGGCCTCCAATAGAGTACAGAAACAAACTCAGCTACCAGCTACAAGCTGTCCACATACAGCAGATGCTGAATAAAACTACACCACTGCTGACAGTCTCCTCGGTGGTCTTTCCACTCGCCTGGTGCCTGGTATACTTACTTCCTAGCTGTGTCAGAAAGATACAGTTTAAATTAGAACATGGCATGGGTTAGGAATGCAGGAGTTCGTGCCTTTTTTTTTTTGAGGGAGGAGATGGGAAGTGCAGTCCTCCCTAAGAAAGCAGCTGTGATGATGAATGTACTCAGCAAAACTTTGCAGTTTCGGGTTCACACTGAAATGGGTTCAAATGCTCTACATTACGACCAACATCCATATGCTCCCATGCTAGCTGTGATTGCCATCTGCCTCAGCGGCTGCAGCAAAGAGGACTCTATAATCATAGAAAAAATGCCTCTGGGGACTACATCCATCCTTTTTCAGAACCTGTTTTTAGGTATAGCATAACTTTTACCACCTTTCTGTTAGGCTACATGATGCAATGCAGCATTAGGAAAAGATAACTTGAGGACAATGATGTATTTATCAAGTCTACCAATTCCTAGTGGCTTTGGTGCCTGTGTATAAAACACTTTGTCATACAAGTGAATTTGGAAGTAGGTACCTGACAGAGCAGCTTTAGTTTTTGCTTGTAGTTGGTGCCTTTTGTGCCAGAAAAAAACCCCACCACCTATAGCTGGAAATAATACAGCCAAAACAACAGTAAAATTCACTGAGAGAATATCAGAAAATAGATTTTTAATTTATGCTCTTCAGAAAAATAAACTGGAACTGTACAAGGTTCAGGTTTTGTGACCCATCGATTGCTATGTACTTCAGCAAGGCGGCCATTCATGATTAAACATACTTTAAGCACTCCAGATATACAAGAGAGCTGACTTGTGTGATTATCATTGAACCAATCAATAAGAAGGGCTAATTGCCAGAAGAGATTTAATGTCATATTCAATGACTGTATATTTATTATATTAGCTGCGAGGTGTAACTGTCTGAGCCTAACACAGCTCCTGCTGAATCCGATGAGAGTGTTGTTTGTGGTTTCAGTAGAGTGATTTGCTAAACTGTGAGCCATCATCGGTGAAATCACAGGGAAGGTGAGCCATGTTGAGGTCTCGAATCTACAAACAAGAGTAAACAGTATGTTGTAATACACTGAGCAAATGATAATGCAAGCTACAGGAGAAAATACTAACAGGGAAAAAAAGTTAATCACTGGCAAATAAATTTTTGGAGACAGAACAAACAGGAAGATAGAGAATGCATTTCCCACTTTTTTCCTCTTTAAAAATCATCAGATGATGTGGGAAGATGTTAGTCATTAATATAATACTGATGTTTAGGGGAAAAATGAATGAACTTAAGGCAGAGAATGGTTAAAAGTGGAACATGTGGTTTTGGCTGTCTAGGTTTTACTATTTCTACTTAGGAAAACAGTGGTTTTAAAGGTAGGAGCACCAGTCTTAGAGGCAAAAAGGGACTCCATGTTACTGTACAACTTTCTGTAAAGCATTTAACTTCTCAGCCTTCATGTCCCCATGAAAGGAGAACGATACCTGCCTGACTTTGCACAACACGTTAGGTTCCTCAGAGAAAAAACCCCACAACCTCTACATGAGTACATTACAATGGTACTTCTCATGTTCAGATTCCTTCACAACATGCAATGGATCCTCACAGGAGGTCTGTTGGACTGATGTTTATAAACGCTTATTCTGTTAAATAAAAAGGGGTAGATCTATAGGTTGTCCAAAGCCTTTGTGATGCCTCTAAGGCTTAGTTCGGTAAGTGTCAGTTTGGGCGGACATGAGCTTTCTCCCGCCCCACCCGGGCACCTCCAGTTGCCGGCGGTGTTCGGGCCTCCACATAACCAGCAGCACCTTCTCCAGACCCGCATGTGCTCCGCTGCTGGAAGCGCTTCCCAGCAAGGAGCTGCAGCCACGCTGCACGGGGACGGCGACGAGGGAGCACCGGGGAGGCTGAGCTCCTCGCCCGGAGGACCGCTCCTCTGCTGAAGCGGCAGCCGCCCACCTTTCCGAACATGGTGACCACGGACCGACTCTGGAGGCCAGTTCAACGTTAAATGATTCCAAACAACGTTTGTAGGGTGATGCCGAGCAACGTTTGCAGACCACCAGCCAGCAGACTCTGGTAAGGTGCAGCCGTGCTGGGGCCGTTCGCGCCCCGCCTGGCGCCCCGTACCGCTCCCCCGCCACCGGGGGTGCGGGCCCGGCCGTGCGGGACAGCTGCGGCGGTCCCGCGGCCCCTCCTCCCCCCGGCACTCCGCGGGGGCAGGGCCGGCGGGCGGCGGTCGGTGCTGGGCAGGAGGCCTCGCCGCAGGCCTCGCACCTCGCCGCGGCTCCCGCAGCCCCGCCGGTGGGGCGGCGGCCTCCCGACCCGGCGGGGACGAGGGGGCTGCCCGCGGGGGCTGCGGCCTCCAGGGCCGACAGTAGTCGCGGGACCGGGAGCACGGGGGTGGCGCGGCTGCCATTTCCCCTGGCCTTCGGGGCTGCCGGGCGGGCGGGAGCGAGGGCGGGCGGAGGAGGAGGAGGAGGAGGAGGAGGAGTGAACTGAGGCGCTCAGCTGCCAACACTCACACACCGCCTGCCGCCGCAGCCGCGCTGCTACCGGACTCCGGGCAAGAGAGAGCGAAGGGAGGCGAGGAAAAACCAGGCGCGGGAGAGGAGGCAGAGGGAAGGAAGTCAGGGAGGAGGGAAGCGCGGAGAGAGGGAGAAGGAGCCCTCCTCCCGGCGGAGAGACGACTTCCCATGTAGCTGGGGACAGGGAGAAGCTGGCGCTCAGAAACTGTGAGAGAAGCTTTCCAAGCAAGTTACTTAATCCCCGAAGAGCGGCGGGAGGAGGGGACAGCAGTAATCACCGATCATAACCATTATTCCCAACCCCTCATCGTTTAACTCCCGGGCGGTTCAATGCACTACTCCAAGCTCTTCCTAGTTTCCTCCTCGGGGTAACTTGGGAGGACGCGCCGCCGGTGCCGCCCGGAGGTGAGGAGAGGAGCCTCGGAAGAAGGAAGGACAAGTTTTGTGGGGGTTGTTGTGCGGAGGAGGAGAAGATGGGCTGGAAGCGCCGCTGCTGGGGAGGCGGAGGCGGCGGGGACCTTCTTTGCCGGCTCACCCTGCTGCTGGGATTCCTGCTGCCCGCCTGCAGGACGCGCCTGTACACCAACCACTGGGCTGTGCGGATAACTGGGGGACTCACGGAGGCCAACCGGATAGCTAGCAAATACGGATACGTCAATATAGGACAGGTAACCCTCCTTACAACTACTTCTAGGCGGGCGCCGGCGGGGAGGGCGGGCAGGGTCCGCTGCCGCCGCCCTGCGCCGCCGGGGCAAGGGACAGGGACAGGGACGGGCAGCTCCGCGGCCGCCGCACGACCCCGGCCCCGCCGCGGGCCCCGCCGCCGCTGCGGGGCGGCCTGCCAAGCCCCCCGCTGCCCCGTCTGCCGCCACCGGCCGGCGTAGGTGATGCGCGGGGGCAGGTACGCCGCAGCCGCCCCGGGAGGTGTCGCGGCTGGGGCCGAGGTCGCAGCGCCCCCTCCGCGGCCAGGTGCGGAGCGGGGTGCGCACCGCGGAGCCGTCCGCGGGCCGGGGCGGGGACTGGCCGGGACGGCGGGGAGCCCCGCAGGAGTCCGCCCGCCGCCGCGGGCCTCCGCGGCGCCTGAACTTTGCCTTCCTCGCCTGGCACCCTCTAACCCGCTTTGCAAAGGGAAAACAAAAAGGCCAATACGAAACTAGCGCGTCTTGCAGCGAACGCCCGTCTCCCCAGCACCCCCAGGAAGTGGCAGCTGCGGCCGCCGGCCCGCCGCGGGGGGCGTCCCGACCCCCTCCTGGTGGGGCGTGCGGAAAGAAAAGGTGACGGGTGGCCCCGGTACGCCGGGGCAGCCGCCGGAGTCCCGCGGGGAAGGGGGTCGGGGCTGCCGTGGGGTGGGAGCCGGCCCGCCCACCGCCGCGGCCCGCGCGGCTGTCCCACAGCCCATTCGCGTTCCGCGGGGTTTCTTATGAAGTCAGGGGAAAGAAGTCGGCTTGCGCATGCCGGAGCCATAAGCAGAGCTTCCCCGGCCTGCTCCCGGCCGGTCGGGCAGCACCTGAGCTCTGTGTAACCTGCACGTTTTGCTAGAAAACACCTGGACTGGCTACCTCCAGAGATCACCCCGTGAGAACATTCGTGGATCCATCCAGGGCCAGGAACCGCAAGTGAGGAAACACCTAGTTCTCACTGGATCCCATCACACTGAGAAATCCCCCACTGCTACTGCTAGGCACAGTTCCTCTTTAAAATGTCCAAAGATCACTTTTTCTGACACAGCTTCTGCCCAGCGTCCTAGGATTTCCTGTCAATTATCCCCAAAATATGAGTTGCATATGTAGGGTTTTGCAAGGCGAGTGCCTAAAAAGCAATTCTGTTGCACGCTTGTGTGCAAACATCCAAGCCCAGGCTTTCTAGACGGTAGTTTATACTACATGAGTTGAAAGTTTAGAAATGAGCATTTACAGGTACAGAAGGCTTCATCTTACACAGGCGATTTGCAAAAACGCAGCTGCGTTTACACAATAGGCCTTTTACATCAGCCAGATCAAAGCGAGACCCAGTTTTTATTTGTATTGTAGAAGGACTTCCTACATACTGCATCATTGACTCAGAAGTTTGGAGCATGCATCTCAACTGCTCCCAGTCATTGCAAGTCTGAGTAAGACAGCTGTGCAGTCTATTAAGATAAATAGTTTACATTAGAAATGCTGGAAAATTACACTGAGGTAGCACTAAACATGATGCATGAAGATGCAGTGACTTAGTAAAACTGAGTGCCAACTTCCTTCTTGGAGCACTTGGGCAGGTAGGCATTGTTATTCTCACTTAGAGGCACAAGAATTCGGGAGGAAGCTTTTGTGTCAAAATTGAACCCACCTTGAAACTGCCATTTAGGAACCTATGTGCAAAGTTTTTTGCGTTGATGTCCTTCTTTTTTGTCTTAGACACGTCTTTTGCGCAAGGTATTTCTCTCTATTTCTATTTGGGCCTTTATAGTGCTGACATAAGCAGCAGTTAGGCTGTTGGAGGATGCACTTCCCTTTTTGACTTTTGTCAGGCCAGCTGGCTAACTCACAGCCTGCTTTTTTTATACCTTGCATATCCAAACCTCATGTTGAATTCAGGAAAGAATGTAGTAAGTCACTGTTGCTTCTTACGTGACGGTGAAAGTGCCATGTAGAATCATAGAATCGTTAAGGTTGGAAAAGACCCTTAAGATCGTTAAGTCCAACCACTAACCTATCACTGCCAAGTCCACCACTAAACCATATCCTCAAGTACCACATCTACCCTTTTAAATACCTCCAGGAATGGAGACTCAACCACCTCCCTGGGCAGCCTGTTCCAATGACTGACAGCCCTTTCGGAGAAGAATTTTTTCCTAATATCCAACCTAAACTTCCCCTGGCGCAGCTTGAGGCCATTTCCTCTCGTCTTATCGCTTGTTATGAGGGAGAAGAGACTGACCCCCCCCCCCCCCCCCCCCCC
>NFMD01001154.1:31615-62250 GCA_002173435.1 Phalacrocorax pelagicus
CTACAACCTCCTTTCAGGTTGTTGGAGAGAGCAATAAGGTCTCCCCTCAGCCTCCTTTTCTCCAGACTAAACAACCCCAGCTCCCTTAGCTGCTCCTCATAAGACTTGTTCTCTAGATTCTTCACCAACTTCGTTGCCCTTCCCTGGGCACGCTCCAGCACCTCAATGTCCTTCTTGTAGTGAGGGGCCAAAAACTGAACACAGTATTCAAGTGCGGCCTCATCAGTGCTGAGTACAGGGGCACAATCACCTCCCTGCTCCTGCTGGCCACACTATTCCTGATACAAGCCAGGATGCTGTTGGCCTTCTTGGCCACCTGGGCACATTGCTGGCTCATGTTCAGCTGGCTGTTGACCAGCACCTCCAGGTTCTTTACCACTGGGCAGCTCTCCAGCCACTCTGCCCCAAGCCTGTAGCATTGCATGGGGTTGTTGCGACCCAAGTGCAGCACCTGGCACTTGGCCTTGTTGAACCTCACGCAGTTAGCCTCCACCCATCAATCCAGCCTGCNNTCAGGTTCCTCTGTAGGGCCTTCCTGCCTTCCAGCAGATCAACACTTCCACCCAGCTTGGTGTCATCTGTAAAGTTACTGAGGGTGCGCTCAATCCCCTCATCCAGATCATCAATGAAAATATGGAACAGGACCAGGCCCAACACTGAGCCCTGGGGAACACCAGTCATGACTGGCCACCAATCTGATTTGACTCCATTCACTACTACTTTCTGTATACACCTATGAGATAATAATAGATACATTACTGATCGGGTGTACAGATGGGAATGAGAGAAAGGGAAAATACGGTACTGGATATGCAGATGAAAATAGCATATGTGAAGGGAGCCAATACCATTACTTAGTTATGCAGATAGGGAAAGTTAAAGTAGAAGACAAATACAAGCATGTTAAGTGGTGGATGCATGAGAAAGAAAACTTCAGTAACAATATGAACTAGACTGATGGGTGCTTCCTCATATTCTGGCTGTAACCAGCGTTTAAGAATGAGAAGCAGATGGTGGGTGTAGGTGAAGAAATTCCATAGAGCTTCCTGTATGTATTTTGGATTGGAGTAACTGGGTGCTAGGTGTCATTGTGCCGTGACATTGTAGAGCTCGGCACTCTACTGTTACAGTTACATGTCCTAAGAAGTGTTGTGCATTTGCACAAAGTCTTACGCACAGTTTCCTTTCGTGGGTATCTTTTTACAATGGCCAGTGTTAAATTTCTGTAATTTCTTGCAAAATCATCTCCAAATAGTATTTCTGTGAAAGCACATTCATCAGTATGTTGGTGGTCAGTCTAATGTCGGTTCTTTTATTCCCAGCTAGTGCTTATACAATTTTCATCAGACTGACCTGGTAACTAGATAGAATTTATAATTTGAGAATTCAGAGTTCATAAAATAATCCAAGTAGCTGTGGTCTTACCATACAGAGTTTAATATGTAAAGATGTGGGTCAAAGCCTATGGAAAATAATTCTATAACTGTCTTTCTCAAAAATAAGGAAAAAAAAGTGCATTGTTGTCGTGGTTTAACCCTAATCAGCAACTAGGCGCCACACAGCTGCTCACTCACTCCTCCTACTCCACTGGGATGGGGGAGCAAATTAGAAGGGCAAAAGTAAGAAAACTTGCGGCTTGAGATAAGAGTTTAACAATTAAAATAAAATAATAATAATAATAATTATAATTATGATGATTATGATGATGATGTAATGGAAAACAATGAGAGAGAGAGAAGCAAAACCCAGGGAAAAAACAAGTGATGCAGCTGCTCACCACCTGCCAAACAATGCCCTCCAAGTCCCTGAGCTGCTATAGGGGGTCCCCCCACCCCCAGCAAACTGGCCACAGTTAATATACTGGGCGTGACATTGTATTGGCATGGAATATCCCTTTGGCCAGCTTGGGTCAGCTGTCCCAGCTGTGCCTCCTCCACTCCCGGTTTCTTGTGCACCCAGCAGAGCATGGGAGGATGGAAAAGTCCTTGACTAGTGTAAGCACTACTTAGCAACAACTGAAACATCAGTGTTATCAGTGTTATCAACATTATTCTCATCCTAAATCCAAAACACAGTGCTGTACCAGCTACTAAAAAGAAAATCAACTCTATCCTAGCTGAAACCAGGACAATTGTTTTCTGTGAAGCTTATTGATCACTCTTTGTAGACAGTATCACTTCATAAAGATGGGTGAAGGGAGTAAGAAAGTCAGGAATCATCTGGACCGATGAGTTAAATTTGCCTGTTACAGGCTTTTTGCATAGATTGGGAAAAGCAGGAAGATATTTGACACAGAACATGCAAAATAATACAAGAATGGGGAAGGAAGCTACTGTTTATTATTGAGAGACAACGGCAAGCAATTTAAATATCTGTGTTTGGTGTGAGATGTTGAAAGACATTCTCTTAGCTGAATACACTATGAAAACACTGAGATAGCCAGTATGTAGAATCCTCTGCTGGAGGCAGGACTTCACATGTTTAATGTCTGTATATTATAGCAGTTATGGCCAGGCAATTAAACTTCGGTTTTGCAGATATCTCTTCTCGGTAAGCTGCAAGTGTCAGTAAGAGCTAAGTTGTTTACTTCTGCTTGAAGAAGGTAATGACAAATCTCATTAAAATACACATCAAAAATAACCTGAAATAGATTCAAAAAACCTAGTGTAATGCATCAAGGACAATATTTTTGGTTACATTAAATTGTGAGCTCACCTTTAATAAGAAAGTGCAAAAAGCTAAATCCAAATCCCACTATGGCTGGGCCAAAGAACTGGCTTAGTACAAACGACCCAGAAAAACAATGGAATTAAAATATTCAAGGTAAGAGGTATTGAAACTGTGTATAGAAGGTGAAAGTCAAGTACGTGCAGCTGCAAAGTTGCAAACCAGGAGTATTCTGACAACAGTTAAGTGCATGATTAGAGCTGAAGGGAATAGTGGAAAACAGAGGAGTTCTGAAAGTCTTATGCTTACCAGCCACCCTGTTAATTTTGCGTGAGTGGAGATGCAAGGTGCTATGGAAGAGAGAGAGATTAGGCTAGGTTGGGACTAAAACAGTTAACAGTAGTCAATATTTGGGTTGTGTTTGTGGACAACTGGCATTGAAAGGTAGATAAGTTTATCGGTGGAGAAAAGATGGTAGACCCAGGAAGGCTGTGAATTGTAAACACTGGACAGCGTTCCTTCACCCAGTTTTTTTATTTGGTGCGTTCCTGGGAGCAGGCAGAATTTAGCTTTCCCCTTTTTTGGTGCTTGAGTGATTTGGAGAATATCCAGTTGAGTCTTGAAATACCTCTTAAGTCCATTTTCATTAGCATGGTGATGACAAGAAAGCTACAAAGCCCACCTGAATGACTGGATGAGTCAGTTAGAAATAGGGATGTTAAAAGACACCTTGAGATCACCTGCTGGTGAGCAACTGAGACTCTGTTGCTCTCAAACTTCTCTGGTCTCTGTCTAATCACAGAAATTTGAAGCTTTAGCTTTTCTGCTTATCGAAAAGAGGAGTTTTCCATTAATTTTTAGGGGACACAAAGCAACAGAGAAAGAATCTGCTTTTACTCTGTATTATTCCAGGCTACATGTTCTCATTCTTGTTTCCTACAAATTGCTTCAATTTACTGCTCATTTATCCTGTATTTCCTTACCAGTACCAATGTGAAGTTGACAGTAGACATAGAAGTATGTTCTTCAAAGATACTTGAATTCTTGCAGCGAATCTAGTGAGACTGTCATTAATTTTCTTCATCTATGGCTTGGAAAAGCATAAAGCAGCGACTTAGACCTGTAATTTTATCAGCTGTTACCAGTTTCTGTTGGAAAACTCTTTACCCTACAGGACTGAAGCAAGGTTATGTATCACAACAACAGAGGCAATAGATCCACTTACTGACTGATAGCAGTGGGCAGGATATCCTTCAGAAAGTCAGTGATTTTGATTACTGCAGTTAGTGCCACCAGTTTGGAGCTTCTTATTTGGACAGTAGGGCCCACTTGAGCTGATGCTCAAATTAACTGGGCTTCATTTAAGCCCTATTAAAAACCTGTCCCATAACTTTAGGCATAAGTACTTTGTTACTGGTAATGTCATTTCTGTGACATAACCACAGCTGCATTAAAGACAATCCAGCAAACACAGTGAAGCATCAGTATAAACTACAAACGAATTGGCCCAAGGTCTCCAGTGTTTCACTGGGTTTTAAAATACCACAAACATGTAATATCAGGACTTAAGTGCATAGAGTTGACTTTTTTCTCCCTTTTCCCATTTATTGCAGGCATTTCTGGCCTACCCTTGAAGTGCAATTAGTAGTTCCTCTAGTGAGTGAATCCTTGTCTCATGTAATAAAAATTGCCTCTATTCTTTGTGCATGGGTCTTTTAAGAAAGTGGTCTGCACTGGCAAGCTCTCTGGGACTTTGTATAAGGTAGTATAATGCAAATCAGCCAAGGAGTTGTTCTAAGTTACACAGTGGATGGAACAATTTGGTGTATACCACATCCCACAGCAGATCTGTGCTGACATATTTTACCTTTCTGTCTTGCAGTGGCTGCACTGAGCAGACCTTTTTCTTAAAGCAAAGTATCTGTCCTAACTTCTGGGAGAATTTCTGTCACTGTTGGCAGCTGCTGAGGGTTAAACGTACAGCCTGTGCAACATTTTGTACAATTGGTGTAAATATTATGGCTGTGTTTATTCCTTAGTATGCAGTAAGGAAGCTTTCTTTTGATACAGCCATGAAAGTTAAGGTACACTGATATGTCATCTTGATTCCCATGAATTTCCTTGTTTCTTGTAAACACAGCTTCTCACTGGATATAGATTTGCAGTTTGGTGCTAAAGTATTCTCAGTAGACTGGAGAAAGGAACACCAGCTTATAAAGGGATGACTTGTGAAGCGTCAGATAAGCTGGGAATGCTACTCCAGGCTCCGATGCCAAAGGCTTTTGTGCTTTTGAGCTATTGACTTAAGCTTTTCCCCCTTACTTCTTTGTTTATATAGATAAAAGAGGACGAACTCCAGTAACTGACTCTGGGCACATGAGTTTATTTTAATTTGAAATGTGTGGACTTCAAAATAAGGAAGGTTTTCTAGGTTTGTGTTCTTCTAGAAAGTGGTGCCTCATCAGTTTCAGGTTGCTGTCACCAGGTGCCAGGAATTTCTCATTCAGGTAGGACACTTTCCTTTAAGGTGTGGGAGAGCAGGAGAAACAAACAGCTGATACCGCAAAGGTCATGAAAGAATGCAATAGATAAAGATATCTCCTTATCCATGTGTGGCTCCAACAAGGGAGAGAAATGATCCTTCTATCCCTTTTTCTTTGTTAATCCTAGGCAGGTGCTGAGGATATGTCAGCACTTTTCCAGATCATGTCTTTCCTCTCCTCATTGTATTCTTCCAGTAATTTTTCCTTTCTGATTTTTTCCAGGGTCTAGTGGCCTACTCCCCACCCTTGGCAAGTGACAGACTACCCTTTTCCTCCAATTTTCTTTCTGCAAGGAATACACACTGTTTGCCAAAAGACACCTAAGTGTGCTAAGCTTGAGGTGTGGCCCAGAAGTCACTGTTAAAAATACAGATGTGGGTTTTTTTAGATAATGTGAATGCTGATGTGATTTGCCAGAAGGTTTTTGGTTTGGGGTTTTTTTTTAATTTTTGGGGGGTTTGGTGTTTTTTTTTTTAATTCGGGGTTTTTAGATTTAAAGCCAGTAAATCACACAGAGTTAATAAATATTAGTTCATTTCAAACCTGAGGTCCCAGTGATGGCACAGAGAAGATGTTGTGTAGCAAGATCAATTGATCAGAAAGAATAGGAGGAATGGCTGTTTTCCATTTTCTAAATCTCTTCCTGATGGGAGGCAAAAGGAAATTTTGCAAACTAAGTAGCTGAAATTGGAAGACTAGGAAAAAGGTATTCAGTTAAGAGGAAAAGGAGCTTATTTTAAGACTGAGACCTAAAGTAAGGTTGTTGTCTTCAGCGAAGGAAGGAGTTTGCTGCTATAATCTCCATGACCTTACATGGATGACTCAAAAAAGCAGGGTAGTAGGCCTTTATGTGCAAAGAAATTCAGCTACCCCAGAATAACAGTATAGACAGTTAATAGAAGAGACATGTCCCTTAAGAGCCTGTGTGGTCACAGCACTGAAACAGAGTATACTTTTACTAAAATTTAATACCTGGGATAAGTTTCATGAAGTCCTGAGTATTAAAGATGCAAGCACCAGGACTACGGTATTAAAAGAATCAAAGCTAGGTGTACTCTAGGCTGTATGCACATGCAGATGTAGTGGGGTTACACAGATATGCCAAGGAAAACAGAATTTTCTTTCATTTACATTTAGGGACTGGTAGAGAATAACCACAAGATAGATCTTTGGAAAATATAAGCACTGAAACAACATTCTTGCAAATGCTCACGTGGCACAAAAACAGAAAAGCAGCACTTATATATTGGAGAATAGAAAGGGTATGCCATGGCTAATTACTTCATACTTAGCAGTAGTTCTCTTGTTGTGCAGTTAAAAATGAAAGGGAGGAGGGAAAGAGCGCAGAGGTTACTACTACTACTATATGTGAGCTTCCATTAGGAGTTGGATGAAGAAAAGGATGTGCCAAATGGGTTCTGATGATAGAGGCAATCTAATAATTCTTGTATGTTGTTACACAATGAGAGAAGAAGAGAATCTTGTTTAACAGCATAGTAGTCAAGCTGCAAATTATGTGATGATTTTTTATTTAAAGCCCTTAGGCAAATGCACACTAAATTTTACTTTTAAAAATAACAGTTGCAAGCCCAACTTACAAATGGCAATGTTTGTGGGAGCTGCTTCTCTCAAACAATACATAAAGAAGTGGACCAGGCTAGATTAAAATAGAAGAACCAGAAAAAGCTCTGTAAAGCATATTAAGCTAAATCAGTAGTGTTTCATACCTCTGGTATGACAGTGGTCATGGTGGTCATGTCTGGTATCACATGACCTCTGGCCAACAATGGCTCACAGTAGTAGAATTGAAGGGCAGAGGGGACATCTCTACAGATCAGATTGTCCATCGCAGTGCCCTTCAGGAGGATCAGCTATGCCCACATCTTTCCTGGCAGATATTTAACCAGTTTTCGAAGGTCCTCACTAAGGAAGCTCCACAGTAATAGGGCAGGGTTGATGCTAGTGGCTCATTATCCTCTTTGCCCTGGTGAAGTTTAAACCCCGTCTTCCTGCAGTTCCAAGCCTGCGTTTCTTGTTTCTCTGTGAACATAAAGAGTAGCAACAACAGAAAAGTTGTAGCATTCCACTCTTCTAGCCACCCACTTATCTTTTTTCATCCAAGCCCAGTCCTTTCCCTTGTTTCACATAGGTCAGGCTTTCACTGATCTGTCTTGCTGTTTGATCTTTCTAAGTGATCCTCGTCTTCTTGAGCAAGGAGCTACTAGAACGTTACAGCTGAGTACAGCATAAGGTTTCTTTCACTTGTCTTGATGACAGCACTCCTATTTATGTAGCCCATTATGGTGTTTGTCTATCCTGTAGCCATACAACATTGTTGACATAGTTCAGCTTGTGATCTGCTATGGTTCACAGATTGATTCTGCCAAATTCCTAGCCCGTTGTTCTCCAGCCTGAATTTGTCTAGTTGATTGTTATTGATTAGGTGTAGTACTTTGCTTATGCCTTTGTTGAATCTTGCCCTGTTTTTCCAGACTTTGTTTTACAGTTTCAGTTTGTTTTGAATTCTGTTCCTCCCCCCACAACATGCTTGCAGATCCTCTTGGCATGTGTGTTATGTTTAATAGGTGTCCTTCCTATGCTCATATTCAGGTCACTAATTGAAATATTGACCGAAAACAGTTTCTAGATGAACTCTGGAAGGTAGTAATTTGATAGTTTTGACCTACTATTCCATAGTTTAATTTTGTACCCTACTTCAGGAATTTGAAGGGGACTGTTAATCAAGTAATACTTGAAGATAGATACAGTTTTTAATTTGCAAGTATCAGCTAAAAATATGTATAAACATTGGAAGGATATTGGATAGGACTGGATCATCAGTGATTGCTATTATATACTTTAAGGTGCTCATAAGGGGATTTTTTAGCCCGGTTTTAAACAACTCTAAAATTAACCAGTTTTAGAACTGGTTTTGTTATTTGCATTTTTATTTTTTTTTGGTGCACTGACTGCCAACTTACAGACTGAATTTATCCGTGGCCAGTATATATCTATTCTTGTGCTTAAGTGGCTCATCTGTTTCTTCAGTGCATTTGCAGGGGGAACCAGCCTTCCCTTTTACTTTTGTAGCTTCTGGTTTCCTATTAGAAGATAGGCTTCCCACTTCCACAGTCATCCCAGTTGCTGCAGTTTGATTGACAACTGTTTGCCTTGACCAGAAAAAGATGGCCAGCTTGTATACAACCTCCCCACTCTTTGTACAGTGTCATAAATAATTCTCTAGACTTTGTCAGGCAAGATATTTCCAGTATTGTATTTGCCTGTTTTGCAGCTGTGTTCTGTGGTTGCTTGACCAATATATCTTTGTCTTCCTCTCCAAATGATGAATTGTAAAATCACAAAGTGGGGAGATACGTATGTCAACCATCAATGTGAATAAATCGCTTGGTCCCTAGTAAGGAAAGGTGGAGCTCTTTGTCACCTGCCAAACACAGGAAAAAATATGATCAAACAGAATCCTGCTTGCTAGAGATATCTAGTTTAATACAGTAAATGATTATCTGGTAACATGCTGGACGCAAATTGATTGATATTTGCAGAATGAAAAACTCTTCAAAATGAAATGTTGGCAAGTCCAGAAGAGTATCAGAGCTACACCATGAAATCCTGCCAGAATAGCTTGTTGTGGAAATTCTTGTGGGTTACATGATGGTGCATGATGGATATGAGATTGTAAAAGGCACATTAGCCAGGCATGATCATGGATTATATAGTCGTAAACAAATTAGGAAAGAAAAAAAAAGAAAAAATTCTCAGCACAGACTCTTCCATATAAAAGCAACCTGCTCCCAGGGAAACAGCATGCTTCTAAATGAGGAAAAGTGATTAACAAGGGGTCATTTTTGGTCAGGCTATGGTTTTTATCTTTTTTTTTATTTTCAGAGGTGTTTTTATGCCAGCAGGAGTAGGCTTCATTTATGTTTGTTTTCCAGGGCCAAGCTGAAGTTACAGAGATGCTAGGAGTCACAATTAAAACCTTTGCTACATTTTCTTATCATTCTTGTTCAAACTGGAATAAAACCACTGGGTTTTGTGCAAGAGTGCTTAGTGGGCAGTGAAAGTGTTACTGAGTAGTGCTGTGGCTGAAATTCAAGCCTTGAATTGGATAATGTTCTCCTTTTTTAAATATTTAGCTTAATCAATGGTCACATGCATGTAGCCTCTGCTAAAGATAAACCTAGAGAACATTTTAGAGAACATTTTTTTGCTTTTGTTTCTTTTTTTATTAAATAGTGTAAGTCCCAGAAGAGTTTCTACCATGGACCCCAGCAGAACTCCAGTAGGACTCTGCCCATTGCAAGAAGCTTTTTAATAAACAAATAACAAATTACTGCTAAGCTTCGTTTTCAGTCTTTTAACTGAAAACAAAGTTTTCAGTCTTTTAACTGTGCTTCTGCAAAGACCTTATGCAATGTCTTCTTAAATTCTTAAAAGCTGTTGGTGAAGGACATTGTCGAAAGTCTTTTGGAAGGCCAACCAGAGTATATCAATCTACCCATCTTTATCTATATGCTTGACCTCTTCAAAGAACAGTAGTAAATTTGTAAGGCAGATTTTTCCTCTGTTTATTTCCAAAGTGGCTACTTTTTATCCAAGTGTTCATTAATTCTTTTATTTCTTAGTTTCTACTCATTTGCCTGGTAGTGACTTCCAAGTCCATAGTGCTTCAGATCTCCTTTAAAAAATTGGTATCACATTTGCCACCCAGCTGTTCTGAAATGTGAAAATTTTAAGTGAGAGATTTCATGCTACTGTTTCTATTGCTTTCAATTACCTTAATTGAGTGTTTTTATTTAGCTCATTCATCCATATGCCTTCTATACTGGACTTCAGAATATTTGTTCAAGTATCATACCTTGAGTAACCCATCTGAGCTGAACTGAAGCAAACAAATCAATCAAATGCTAAATTTTGAAAAAAATTTGATACTTTGTGAGTGTGCTGGCCTCCAGTAAGCCAAGGATGAATGAATAGCAATGGCAGGGCTTTAAGCTGAGAAAGTTCCCCTACCCCTCTTGGAAGTGAGTAGCACTGCTTCCCTGCAGGAACACACTGCTGAATAAGCTCTGTTTTCTCTTGAGCAACCAAGCTGTGTCCTGTGCGAGGAGCAGTAGTTTTACTAGTTGGGACTGGAGTGGAGCCAATGCAGATAACTGAGCAATGGTCTTAAAAGCTCAAATTAGCTTTTTCTGCTCTTAAAGAAAACCACTTCTCTTAGTGGACCTCAGAGAGAGTCTCTGAAATTTAGCTCAGCAAAGAATTCAGTTGCAGTTTGTAAAGGCCTCAATGGCCTTTTAGTATGAATATCAGAAATGTGTTTTAGATACCCCAGTTGTATCAGAAAGATGTGTCCCATCACGGCCACACAACAGGAGCTCCAGCCCTAACTAGCATGACAGTATTAGCCACGATACTGTTTTCAGTTTTCCTCTTGGAAGATCACTTTTTGTTCCATTGTAAACCAAATCATTCCCCTTCTTGGATCGAAAGCACATTAGTACGATTTTATGCACACATATTTGAAGTACAAGGTCATTTCCAGAGCAGACATATATGACAGTATCTGGGATTTCCTTGACACACGCCTGTGTCTGCATTACTGTCATTACTCCTTTCTGCCTGTCTCATCAAGCGGTACCTTTGCTTCAGCTCAAAGAAGTTTAAATATCCATTGTCAGTAAATGGACTCCTCCCAATAACTCTTAGGCCAGTGCATAATGATTGTGGCCAACTGAGAAATCACAAAGCCATCACCTGGGAAAACTGATAACTGGAATTGAACAGGGTTGCTGAGCCTTGCTTTTTAACAGAGTTAACCATCCCATAACCTAATGGGGCTCTGGACTGTGTTGGTATCACAGGTCTTATTGATAAATTGTTCTACCGTTGCAACTGAGTGCTGTTTTGGAAACTTACGTGTAGATAAATACCATTCCCATCTTGCAAAATCTGAGTAATTTCCATTTCTTGCATTATACCTACAAATATTAACCTGATGTGCTTAACTGCACAGTGAGCAATTCTAGTGGTGGTTGGAATCTCTTGATTTCCTGATGTTTCTGGTCTTGTTGGACTCACTTGGCTGGAAAACAAATGTTTCAAAATTAAGTGGAAATGCAAATCCATTTATAAACAAGAATACATAGTTTTTTCCAGTTCATTGCTACCATTCTAACTGACCAGCTTTTCCCCTTTTCAGTATTATATATTTAATACAAAAATATTAAACAAATATACAGTAGAAACATTTCTCCTTTCTCCAAGAAAATCTATTTTCAGTTACACAGCTAAGCGTTCACTGAGCCCTCAGGCTGTAAGATTCTGCTCTCTAAACAATAAGGCCACCAAGGAGTGTTCTTTAAATGTGTGAAATCGATGGTGTGTGAAAGCCATGAGTTGTTTTTCATTGGTTTTAGTAAATTTAGATATTTCATCATTAATTGGATGTCAGTTCCCCTTGACTTTTCTCTGTAGTCTAAGGTAATTAGAAGCTGGTTCATGGACCTAGACATTAGGATGCTAACTTAGTCTAAAATGTAGGTCTCATTGAGGTCTGGATTAAAAAAAATATTGAGTGTATATTTATTAAGTGCTTATTACAGCTCCCATTAAATACACTGGAAGATTCCACTGATTCCAGTGAAAGCTGAATTCAAATTTAATCCCTCTTCCAGCACTATGAAAGTTGGTACAGCAGGAGACACCTGCGTGTATCTGAATTAATATGTCACTTTGTTGTTATTTTTGTTGTTGTTGTGATTGCAAACGGCTACTTTAAGTGCAATATTACATGACTATGCTAGAATTATCAGTCCCTTGGTGTGCTGTAATTTTTTTTTTAAATCCTCAGCAAACATTAGTTATGATTTTTTTTTTTTTCTTACTAAGTTTGAATGCTACATAATGCAAACATTTTTGGGATGATTTTTTGGTCTTGTTTGCTTACTTGCTTTTTTTTTTACAAGTATCTTTAGATCCTTTAAAAAAATTTTTTTCTTACTATTAAACTTAGAAATTGTTAGTCATGAATAGTTGTTGCTCAATTTGTTTTATCAAAATGAATGAGATTACATGTAGGTGTGGAGACTTTATATAAATAATGGACACTGGCAAACCTTACTTTCACACAGAAAAGTATAAACTTTTGTACAGCTCTAGCATTAATGAAATAAGATAGGTGAATGTGTCAGCATCATGCGTAGTTCTGGACAAGTTGCATACTTCTCTGTATTTGATTAAGCATGTTGTGCAGAGTGGAAGATTCTTGGACTTTGGTATAGTACAAAGTTGAGGATATATGATCTAGGTTCACTGTAAAAGAGCAATGGATTTAGTGCCTACACACACCACAGAGGTGAATTTAGCTCAGTCCTAGATGTTCCCATGAGTCACTTCTTTACTACTCTTCAATAAATTATGTTGGTGATAGAGGAGAAATTGCTTAAATCAAGTCTCATGAGTAAGTCAGTTAAATGAAAACATTGTATTTTCTATGACCAATAAGAGCTGAATTCAGATTTGTAAGACAAAGTACAGCGTGAAAAGGTTTATCGCTGGCGATATAAATGTTCACTGGAAACACTATGACTACTGTAGGTCACTGCGTTAGTCATTTTGAATGTTATAAACTCTCTTGCTATTAATGTGCTTAAGAGTTTTATATTGATGTTTAAATAACTGTATAGAGATGTTACAGTATATCTAACTTGGTGCCCAGTTCTTAAATCTTTTATTCATACAAGTAACCCTATTAGATTTGATTGCCCTTGATTTATGCCTCTTAAATTCCATTAGCTTCAACAGAGTTATTTCTGATTTATGGTTTTGTAAATGAGAAGGTACTTGATCCCTCTGGGACTGGGCAGATATTTACAAGTTTCAGGACAGGGATGATCATTATTAAGTATTTCATGATCAGGTTTTCAAAGGAAATGAATATGGATATTCTTTGCTGTGAAACTTCTCTTGCTGTAGTTTGTTAAAAAATAAAACCTATTTCTTAACTACCCTTTATACTGTTCGGATGATTGAAGGGGCAGTGTCAGAACTTTGTCAGGCTTCATTCTTATGCTTTATTATAATTACATGTCAGAGAGCACAGATTACAAAATAAAAATAGTCCTTAGAGTCTGGAGTACCTAATAATATATGGAATATGGCATTTCTGTTTGCTACTTAAATAAACATTCATGATTCATATCCATCCTTGTTCTCTCATCATTTTACATTTGTTCAGTGATATACTATGAAATAGGATTGGAAGTAAATAAAATAGTGACAAAGCTTATTTCAAGAGATGCAGTGTATCATTTAGATATTTTAAGTTACAGAGTAGTGAGTTAGGAAAGGGGAAGAAAACTTGTCAGAAAGAAGTGGCAATTTAGGTGATCCCTCAAAATGTTTACAGGTATTTGTTTTCTGTTTGAAGGCTTCATTATGGGGGCTGTTTACTGAAACAAATGTTACCATATTTCCTAACAGCTTCTTTGCAGAAGCAAACATCATTTTTTTCGGCTTGAACTTGCAGTGCATGATGTCTGTGTCATCATTTCAAGTCACTTTAAATATTGCAGAGATTAAGTTTCTTCATACAGCAGAAAATAAATGCCGTTTGTTGCACTCATTTTTACTTGCATAAATAAGGTGGTGACTCATTGTGCTTCACAAAAAGGGGCATGAACTTCCAGTTTAAATTGCACTGCTTTCTGTATTGAGAAGAAACAACAGAAAAGATTAATGGGAATGAAGGCAGTAATTGATTTACTTCTGAGAATTTTCATTAAATGTGTAATATTGCCCTGGAACGGCAAAGCACAGTTACAGGTTGCTCAGCAACGTTGCATTGCTGTATTTGATAGGGAGATGAACTTGCCAATCGCTGTGATGCCTCTTTAGGTGAAGCTTCTAGTGACACTGGGGTTGCAATTATTAATATACATTGTTCTAACTGAATTGTAAAATTTCACAACAATGTGGAAATGGCTTCCTCCTCCATTTCCTACAAACTCTTTTAGGCTAATATATCTGTTGGAAGACCAAACCTGCACTTCATACACTGCCCTCCCCCCCCCCCCCCCCCACCCCCGCCCCCAATAATTAAGGACTCCATGTTCATTAATTTTTAGCTACTTTCTTGAACATCGTTCTAATAGTCATAACCTGTTTATCAATCCTAGAGAGGAGGTGGATGAAACTCTTCCTTAGTGACTTTAAAATAAAAGATTTCAAGCACTATAGTGAGATTTCTTTCAATTTAATGTTTGAACAATCAACACAGTGTCCAGATATCTTCCATTTCTCACATTTTATACGTTCTTAACTTCCCTGAGGGCATATTTGTATGCCCTCATGTTGGGGGAAGCGATACCGCACAGCAAGTGTTCATAGGATACCAATGTGCAGCACAGTTCAGATTCAAGGAGGTCTGGGAGCTCTTGTCCTCCCATGAAGATTTATGTATGTTCTTGTTCTCAGAGCTGCAACAGAGAAAGGTAGGGGTCAAGCCTAGGCTCTACTTCTGTCATAACTGTTGGAAGGTTTATCTATTTACTGTGATCTCATGTGACCTCTGGTGTATAAGGCACAATTCTCTTCAGTGCTCATCCGTGTAGGAGTCAAACATCATTTTCACCTGGTCTTTATTCAGGCAGCTTTTTGTTGGCTTCATTTACCTGACATGTGTCTTTCGGATTTCCTTTATATGATTTGGCTCGAGTATTCTTTCTTCCCTGCACTTTTACAAGTAGCATTATTTCTAATTCAATATGATCGAAGTGTATTTTTATTTTAAAGAAAATGAGCTAACATTTCCCTCCTTTCAGAACTCAATAAGGCAGAAAGATCTTCATTTCAATATCCATAGGATTGATATGAATATATAATCGAAAAAGATGCCACAATCCTCTTTGGAAGGATTGTTCATCATGTGTAGTAGGGTAGATTAAATTGATAAATATTAGTGTGATTTAGCATGTATTAGAATAAAGCTATGATACAGTTCTACTTTATATCTTTCTAATATCTGAACTTATTTTATAAATACATATTACCTCTTTTATAACATAATGCTTTCCCATTCTTGCAAAGATAGTTGTACTAAAACTTAGTTGTGTTACATGACAAAACATTTCTATTTTTGATGATACAAAACATTTTATGTTGCCACTTGGTTGTTAGTTTTTTTCTCTTTTTTCCCCTGAGTAATTCCACATGTTAAATAAGGTTACCAAAAGAGCAGTAAAGTACTGGAATCTCAAAAAGCAGAATTTCATTTGGTAATATTTGTTTTAAAATACAACTGTACAAAATAACCTGTATGCAGAAGGTATTACCCAGTGTTGGGGTTTAACCCCAGCGGCAACTAAGCCCCACACAGCCGCTCACTCGCTCCCCCTCAGTGGGATGGGGGAGAGAATCAGAAGAGTAAAAATGAGAAAACTTGTGGGCTGAGATAAAGACAGTTTAATATGTAAAGCAAAAGCCATGTATGCAATCAAAATAAAACAAGGAATTCTATCGCTACCTCCCATTGGCAGGCAGGTGTTCAGCCTGCTTTTCTCCAGGAAAGCAGGGCTCCATCATGTGTAATGGTTACTTGGGAAGACAAACACCATCATTCTGAATGTCCCCACTGACTTCTTCCCCCAGCTTTATATGCTGAGCATGTCATGATATGGTACGGAATATCCCTTTGGTCCGTTGGGGTCAGCTGTCCCAGCTGTGCCCCCTCCCAATTTCTTGTGCATCCCAGCCTACTCGCTGGTGGGGTGGTGTGAGAAACAAAGTCCTTGGCTCTGTTGAAGCACTGCTCAGCAATATTGAAAACACCCCTGAATTATCACCACTATTTTCAGCACAAATCCAAAACATAGCCCCATACTACCTACTATGAAGAAAATTAACTCTATGCCAGCTGAAACCAGCACATCTAGGAAGCTTTTTCCAATTTACCTGAACTTTGTAAAAGTTATAGGCCAGTTATCAGTATCAGAGGAAACTTAATTTGTTTTATGTTGCTAAGTATATTTTATAAAATGTTTGGGATATAACATTTCTCTAATTAGAAAAGTAGAATTTTGGAACTCTAAAAATATTTAGAATATAACTAGGAATTTAGAATTCTATATTTAAATTTAGATTTTAATTTTAATTTAATTTTAATTATAGTTTAGAAATGAGACTCTAAATATGTTTAGATTGTATTCTAGAATGCAGTAGAAAGCCTTGAAAAGAAAACCTCTTAGAAAAAGTACTTTTAGATGAGGTAATCCAAAATTAGATATACCAACTCATGTAAAGAATGAGTTTCAACTGCAAATTTAGATTTATTTTTATGTTTTTTAATCTGCATTTGTACTTAGTTTAACTACAGCAGTATTTTCTGAGAATTTTAAAGCTTCCTAACAGATATATAAAAAATCAAATTCACATTAGCATTTACAAAGTGACTTTGAAAAAATCTCAGCCTTGATTTCAAATTAGGATGATATCAAGTATTATAACTGACCTCACGATACTGTTACTTTTTCATCCTAACACAAGCATATGAAAATTTAAAAGACTAGAGGACTTATGTTTATTTTTCCAGTGAAGGAGTTTATGGGCTGCTTTGTTTTTAAGGCAAAATACAGCAGCATGTGAGCAACAGCAGTGAGGTTATCTGAAAGAACATAATGCAGAGCTCCTTTATTTTAATGGCTCTGTATTTAATTTTTGACATCAACTGTTTAAAAAGCCAAACTGTACTTTACTAGCTCAAGGTAAGTGCCCAGAAAAAATTTCTCCTTTCAAATAGTAGAAACTCAATGGAAAAATACGAAAGATATCTAGAGTGGTATATATTAACTCAGTAAGGTGATATGTTTTTCTCCCCATTTAAACAGGAGAGGGAATATCAAGGGTAAAGTGGTAAAGTGTTAGCATATTCCTACCATGTGAAGAGATGCAACCGGATTTACTTCTATGGAAATTATGATGTTGCTATTGTGATAGCCATGTGGTTTAATTTACCTGCCTGTTTTGCGGTATGTCTATTTTTCATATGCAGGTGGTTCAGAAGGGAATTGCCTTTTTCCAGCTAAACTGTCTCATCCTCCAGACCAAAGGCTGAACAAACGGAGCAGGAACCCTTGATTACAGTGTAGGGTTTTTTTCCATCTAGGAGACTAAAAAAATATTTCAAGGAGGGGTGCATTTAACATCAGGCCCAACTTGTTCAGAGTGTCACTATTCAGGAACAGCAACGCTCTGCAGACACACCAGTTTTCTTTAAAACAAACCTGAAGACCAAGAAACATGCAACAAACAAAGATATGAACTGGCAAGTTAGGCTATTCCTACCTCGAGCACGTACAGAGACGTTTTCACAGCTTGGGCTGTCAGATTTCTGTTAGCTAATAGAGCTTAAAATAGAGCTGAGAACTGGGTTATTTGGGCATTTGAGTGTAGCTGGAATTCAAGCTTTAAGAGTAGTCTGGGTTGCCTCTGAGGTGACAGTCTGTGTTCATACCCCTATCACCTTGGTTCTGCTGTTGCTTTGAATTCTTTTAGTTAACTAAGTTTGGGCAGATTAAAAGTGCACTTTTTTCCCCCCACCTTGTAGATATTCCTTAAATGAACAGATTCAGAGCCTCTAATACAGAGACTAAACATCATTATTTTCATCCTTCAGCTTAGTCATCAGAGCAGTATTATCTTGCTACTGCAGCTCAAAACAAGACCATAGTGTACAGTAATGCTGGTGGTTTTGGCTTTTTTTTTTTAAATGTTATCTGCCTGTAGTAATCCAAGAAGGTATTTTAACTCCTGCAGGGTAGTGTAGGATATCAGCCCAACAGGGCACTAGCAGGAAGTTAAGTATTTGGATAGAGGCCTCTTCTTAACAGCTGGAATTTTAGGTTTTAGGCTGATGAAGGTGCAGAGGGCCTGTGCTTCTCTCTCCTAAATATTTCATAAACTTATCTTTGTGAGAGCCCCAAATTGTCCAAAACTGAGAGGGGTCCAATCTTTCACTTCGCTGCAGTGTGCCGTATGTGGGCAAAACTTGCTATTGTTTCTTCTGAATGACACATAGTAGGTGAAATTCCCCATTCTGATGACAAAAAACCCCAAACCAACAACCCTCCAATAAAAAAAGCTTTCGATTAGAAGGTATATTTGGGAGAGAAAAAGCCCCCATCTCAGTCTGCAGGTCAGATGGGGGAGCAGCTCTGCAGCTGTCCTCATGGTGGTTGCTCCTCCAGCATCAGCATGATGGAGATCTGTCAGTGCTGAACCAACAGCGGGGTTTTGGCCAAGAGAGCTGGAGGTTAGAGAAGTGTGATCACTATTCCAGTATCTTATGAGAAAAAAAAACCACTCTATGCCCCAAAAAACTCCAGTACACAAGTTTTGCTGCTTGGAATACAAATCAAGTTCAGGTTCTAGGTCTTGGATGAGCATGCCGTTTCCAGATATGCGTGCTTTAATTGAGTAGGTCAGTAAACAACTAAAGGCCTCTGCAGGGATTTCTTGGCACAAGAAGGAAAGGGAGCCGCAGTTTTCTGTAGTATCAATGAACCTGTCTTCACCTGTGGATAATGAGGGATCAACAGGGGTCAAAACTGAGCGCTATGTGCTCACCTCCTTCATGGTCATTAGAGTGGTGTATGTTGAAGGAGGGTAAGTGGTATTGTAAGCTGTGTCAACTTTTGGTTCTGTCAGAACGCTTTGTGGTACTAGGTTGGCTTCACTGGCATTTAGTGCAGGGAAGAAAGCTCTGGTAATAGCAACATGTTTCAGCCTTTTCAGACTGAAATGTTTTAATTTTTGCTCTGAAACATTTCCAGTGTATGTTGTATAACATGACAATATTTTAAACATTTTAAACTTTGAAATGTAGTTCAAGTCATTTTGTCAAAATGAAATTGTTGATAATAAACCTGATAAACTTCCTTAATCTTTCTGTTCTTGGTATTTTCTTCTGCCAAGGACATGAATATTTTGGAAATCTATTGCGAATATGAAAGAAGTGAAGGGTCAGATCTTCAACCCCGTGTGAAATATATTGCTGTACCTATTTATAGTGGTTTATGTTCCCGCTCTGCACAGGGGTAGCAGATCTGTGCTTCTTTGCCTCTTGTAGCACTTTATAGCGTTCAGAACCAGATTTGGACCTGATCTGTCTTCCTTTCCAATCCATCTAGGACCAAAGTCATTAAAGGCTGGAGAAACAGGGACCATTGCAATATATCCACCAATTCACCAACTTGACAGCATATTGTTTTCCTTTCAGCCGACTGGCAGAAGTGCACTTTGCAGCCAGATGTCTAGATGATTATTCTCTTTAAAAAAATGTTTAATTACTAGATAAGAAACTGTTGGGAAGGCATCTCTTGGCTTCCTTCCCATTAGCTTGAATGACTTCTCTGCTCATGTTCTGCTACATGGAAGTTTCAGCTGTGGTTTCAGAGCTTAGACAGATATGTCAGTTCAGTGATCATATATGTACATTTAACGTATATTTAACAGGCAGCTTTAACATTTGTATTTTCTTACAGAGTTTATGAGGACACAGTGTGGATGTAGAAGAATTAATTAAGTAATTATGTCCTAACTTATCTTAAAATTGCCTTAGGCTATAAAACTACATATGGAAGGAATATTTTATAAGGACAAGCCTAGAAAGGTCGGCTCTTGTTTCATATTATCTTTAAAATTTACACACTTTCTCAACTTTAACGAGAAAATGAGACCTAATAAATACAAAATTATTGTAAATACGTGGATGCTTTGGTTTTCTAGGATTCCACTCTGATATTGTAGGATTGTTAGTTCCAAGAATTATTTCATCCATGGATAAACATAGTATGGTACTATTAAAATATATGTATGTTTCTATTTAAAATGTTCAGTGATGAAGATTACGTCTACAGAGAGTAAGTCTCCCCTGCCCCCACCGTCCATTCTCCTTGCTTTTGGCCAGGCAATTCCTCAGGAATGTTTCTGTATTTGTTTTTAAAGAAATCAGGTCCCCCAGGTCAAAAAGGAGATTACAAAGATTTCCCAAGGATAAAACAGTTAAATTGCCATCAGTCCCTAAGGTAGGTAGTTCTGCAGTCTGGTGTTTCTGTCTTTGTGTTGCTTTTCCTCTGAGAGTTCCTTTAAGACCTGGTAGTTAAAGGTATAAAAAACAATTTAACAAGAACATCCATAATGGTAAGTTTTATTGTGCTATATTTCCATGATTTAACTATTCTCCAAGTCGTCCAAGGATTTGGAAGGTCTAAGTAAATTCCCATTAAGGGAAACAAGAGCAATAAAATTTTTAATAACACTGGTGTTACCTTACTATGAGAGGCAATGTCAGTTAGTGAATATGAATTAAACACCATTTAAAAGATTTGGGATCCTTTTATTTCATTCACAGGTTTGGACTAAAGGTGCCATTTTAATTAACCATGATTATTAATAATTGTTATTATCTGAAAACTGATGGTGCCTGGAAGCCATGGTGTAACAATTACCACACTTAATTCTAAGGGCTTAATTCTGTGTCCTGAGCCCAAGGTCTTAGAGGGAGTACAGCTTTCAAGCATTACTTGAGACAAGTCGTCAAAGCCCAAGGCTGTCCCCCTTTGGCTGGAAGGTAGGGCATGCAGATCCCTCCAGTCTCTTCTGTGGGTGGCTAGTGCTGCCAAACTGTAGGACCTCCAGGAGTGGAATTAAGTCATCTCCTAAATTTGCTGGTTTGGATGCCCTCAGAGGGGTCAGCTAGCATTTATCTGCAGTAAACAAACAAACAAACAAACAAACAAACAAACAAACCAACCAACCAACAAACAAGAATCCTCAAACTGGTCCAGGACAAGACACAGAGAACTGGGTTTTATTGAGATCTGTGTAGCACAAAATAGGACAGATGTTTATTTTCCCTAAAATATGACCTTTCTATTTACACAGAACTGCATAAATAATCCCTGTTATAAATAATTTTTTAATATAATAAAACATATTTCATAAATAAACCCCATTAAGTGACTGAATTTAAATTGTTGATTTTTTTTTCCAAAAAGACACTGCTTGAGCTGTGTCCTTTCAGTAATGTATGTTCTTGTGTAGAGACACACACACACAGAGTAGTATGTTTGTATTTCACTCTGAAGACAGCAAGGTCCATAAAAGGTCTGTAACCTTTTTAGAGTACTCTAGTATGGTGAATATACACTTTACTGATCTCTGAGGACTTAAGGAGCAAAAGTAGCGTCACTTTCTAGTAGTTAGCACTTCAACCCTGTTTGAGGCTACTGATGAGTCCAGGAAATGTCCAGGAAGTAAATGATTACACCCTTTGTCTCAGAAAAGCATGACATCACCTGCACTGGTGCTAACCCTGACATCAAATTTCAATGGTTGATATAAATAATGATAATAATACAAAAAGAGTGCATCAGCAGCCTGATACATTCAATGACTTCAGGCTGTTAAACTCAGAATAAACTCTAGTTAGTGTAGTCAAAATCATGTAATAGAATAGAATAGACTATTTCAGTTGGAAGGAACCTACAATGATCATGTAGTCCAACTGCCTGACCAATTCAGGACTGGCCAAGTTAAAGCATGTTATTAAAGGCATTGTCCAAATGCCTTTTAAACACTGACAGCCATGGGGCATCGACCACCTCTCTAGGAAGGCTGTTCGAGTGTTTGACCGCCCTCTCAGTAAAGAAATGCTTTTTTCTGTCCAGTCTAAACCTCCTCTGATGCAGCTTTGAGCCATTCCCACACGTCTGATCACTGTATACCGGGGAGAAGAGATCAGCACCTCCCTCTCTGCTTCCCCTCCTCAGGAAGCTGTAGAAAGCAATGAGGTCATCCCTCTTCTCCAGACTAGACAAGCCCAGAGTCCTCAGTCACTCCTCACAGGACATGCCTTCCAGCCCTGTCACCAGCTTTGTTGCCCTCCTCTGGACACACTCAAGGGCCTTCTCACCCTTCTTAAATTGTGGGGCCCAGAACTGCACACAGCACTCAAGGTGAGGCTGCACCAACACTGAATACAGCGGGATAGTCACCTCTTTTGACTAACTGGTTATGCTGTGTTTGATGCACCCCAGGGTGCAGGTTGCCCTTTTCCCTGCCAGGGCACACTGCTGACCTATACAGAGCTTAATGTCAGCTAGCACCCCCAGATCCCTTTCTGCACAACTGCTCTCCAGCCAGTCCTCTCCCATTTTATACTTGTGCCCAGTGTTACTCCATCCTAGATGCAGAATCTGGCATTTTGACTTGTTAAATTTTATCCCAATAATCATAGCCCAATGCTCTAGTCTATCCAGATCCCTCTGCAAGGCCTCTAGTCCATCAAGAGTCAACAGCACCTCCCAGTTTGGTATTATCAGCAATCTTGCTAATGGTGCATTCAGCTCCTGCATCCAGACCATTGATAAATACATTGAACAGAACTGACCCTAGAATTGAGCCCTGAGGAACACCACTGGTGACTGGTTGCAAGACAGATGTAGCCCCATTCACTACAACCTATTGAGCCCTGCCCTTCAGCCACTCCTTCACATGGTGCACCATGAACCTGCTCACCCCACAGATGGATAACTTGTCCAGAAGGATGCTGTGAAAGGCAGTATCAAACACCTTACTAAAGTCCAGAAAAACTACATCTACCACCTTCCCTTCCTCCATTAGGTGGGTGACCTTATCATTGAAGGATGCCAATTAGTTAAAGAGGGCTTTCCCTTTGAAAGTCCATGTTGGCTGTGCCTGAGAATTATATTATTCTTTAAACACCTTTCAACAGTACCCAGTATAATCTTCTCCATATTTTTTCCATAAACTGAGGTTAGACTAACAGGTTTGTAGTTCCCTGGGTCTTCCTTCATGCCCTTTTTTGTAGATTGGAATAACATTGGCTAGCTTCCAGTCATCAGGGACCTCCCGAGAAGGTCCAGGGTCCTGAAGCACTTTGAGGTGTCCACGAGAAGACTCCCCCATATATGTTTATGGAGGGTTTATTCATGGGCATGCATGTGAACATGTGAGACCAGGTTCATCCATGCTACAGAGTTGCACCACTTCAGCTGGAGTTGCCTTTCAAAGAGAAGGCAGCATGAAAATTATTATCACAGTGCTAATATGCTTTAATTACACTTAGTCAAACCAGCTCCTATTTAATTTATGATAAACTGACTCAGTTTAACTAAATGTTTTGGTATTTGACTTAAATATAAGTTATTCTTCCTGAAATGAAGATATTGATGCACTAACTGCACAGACTGGGATTAATATCTTAGACCCTGTTGCAGTTTTCCCTGTTAGGCGCATTTATTTAAATTGTTGGGTTTTTTCCCCAAAAAAGGTTCTCCCTCATTCCTCTGTGCTGTTTAAATCTTTAAATTTTAAAGCGCTCCTTGAAAATAATATTTTTCTAACAGTATTTTTTTCTTTTATATTTTGTCAAGATTTTTCTTTTCTAATATTCTAAAACCATATTCTTTGAGTTTTTTGATTGCTTATTTCCTGTTCATTTTGAACCTTTACTGTTGATCTCAAGTTTCCTACATGTGTATTCTTACAGATTCAAATTCAGAATACTGGGGGTTTTTAAGATTAGAGTTTTTGAGTGTTGCTCTATCCTCTGTGGTGATTCATTCAGATTTAGATGCAAAACCAAGCCTATTTTCTGAGGTCACTTTGAATTTCAACTTGAAATGACAGTAAGCTCAATTGTCCCATTTTTGCTTATCATTAAGGAACTTGTAACTAAATTATTGTCTTACAAGATCTGGAGTGCAATAGAAGGTCAAATTCCAAATGAGTTGGAGAGACATTCTCCCTAAAGACAAGGAGGCTGAATATTTGTTTATAGGTGCCTGAAACTAAAGTTTCAAGTTATGAATGTTTAGATATTAATGACTCTGGAAAGGAAAATTTCTTTATCAAATTGTGAAGACTTTCTTAGTTTAATATGTACTTAGTTTGATTGCTACTGTGTACTGATGGCATGAATAAGAAGTATTTTTATTGTACCATTGGGAAATATGCAATTTTGCATGAATTGATTTTGTACTTCGAGCTAGTCATTGCCCTATGAAGTTATCATTTCCATCTTTATTTCTTCTTTTCTTGCTGAGATTTGGCAGAAAGAGAAGCCTATTCCTGTTGTATATTCTGATGCTATGAACATTCTTTTTATAATTTACTTACATAAATAACCTAATCTAGTGCATTTTACAGTACATTTCCTTAAGCAAACTAGATGGAATGCTTTTTAATAACCATATAGCCATTTGATGACTTCTATATTTGCCATTTGAAGATGGTTTGGATATAGATGGATATAGAATTACTTGAAGTACTGCATATAAATTAAACATTAAAAAGGTAGATACAGACAGACTAAGCAGCTCAATTATAATCTTTGCTTATGCAGTTACTGCCTCAAGGACACTCCATCCATTTCATATCATGTGTCCTTTTGAAAGATGATCGGTGGGTTCAAATAACATTTCAGCACACAGGAAATTGCATAATTTATAGACTTCTAGAAATCAAAACCAGAAAATAGGTTTTCGTAAGTTAAATCTCCCTCTCTTTTTTTCTTCTCTCCCCTTACAGATTGGAACACTGAAGGATTACTACCACTTCTACCACAGTAAAACAATTAAAAGGTCAGTTCTTTCAAGTAGAGGTATCCACAGCTTCATTTCAATGGAACCGAAGGTAAGAAAATCCACCTATGTGTCTGAGGCAAAAGCCTTTGCATTTTTTATATGCAATATCATACCAGAGAACGTTCACCTGAATGGCATATAGCATTACAAGAACTGACACTGTCTTTTCTCTAAGGTTCTGCTTCCCATTAAAAAGAAGCAAAGAAAATACCATGCTATTAAGTATATGCTATTCTTAGAACATAAGGTCCGACATTATTCATGGAGGAGCACAGGAATTTTGTTAATGCACTAATCACTCTGCTGTGCTTCTCTGCAAAACCACATGTGTAACATTCATGTCTGCAGATCTCCTTCAGTAAATCAGTCATCTTTCAGAATGCAGATGAGCAATGTGGGATGGTATGATGTTCAGAGAAAAGTTTCTCTTGCTTTTTTCTATTATTTTTTCTGGACTTGGTGTACAAGCGATTAAAAGAAGAATGTTCTTTTCTGTGGTCCTTTTGGCAGTTCGTACTGACCTTAATTATAAGATCTGTTTGAAAAATGGTGTCATATCTTTGGAGTATATACGATAATAGGTAACTGTCAACATAATTTAATTACTGATTTATAGTTAAATATAATATTGTCTTGTACCCAAGACACACTTTTGGTTTAATCCTTCAATTTCAGTGATTAGTGGCTTCATCACTGACTCTAGAATTGGATTTCCTCTGGTTTTCTTTTAGAAAGGAACTTTGGAGAAGATCCCATTGGATTTTTTATGCTGTTCATGCAACCCATTCTCACCAGCAAACCCCCAAGTCCCTGGTGTTTTTCAGTGGTGATAAAGTCAAGATTTTTTTAAGTCCTTGTATAATGACTGTTGCCTTTGAAGTATTTAACAGGTTCTACTTGACAAATAATTTACAAGAAGGAAAAGTTATCAGCAAAAGACAGTTTGAATACTGTAGATGTACAGTGCACAAGTTGAACATCATACAGGAGTAATTCTGCAGTCTGGAAAGCTGTATTTAGGTCTGGAGTTCCTCTTGAGGGAACAAAAGGACAAGACTAGGGAAGTGCACAAAAAGTGTTTTCACCCCTTTGTTGATAGGGCTGAACTGCTTAACCCTTTAAGAGCACCAGCAGCTCTGCTGAGCAGCATATTTTGGGGATGAAAATGATCAGGGCCCAAATCTTTGTTCCCCACAGAACAGAGGTGAGACCCACCATTCAAGCAACAAGCACTGCACTTAGAATAGGCAATAACTGCAAAAGGAAGGGAAAGCATTCACATCTGTGTCAGTCGACGCTCTTCCTGTATGCAGAGGTGGAACAATTTACACACAAATGCACAAGTTCATGTGCACACACCACTATAAACTTTGCTGTTACATCCAGCTTCCAAATACCCTTTCAGCATCTCTGGCAGCCAGCCCAGACTTCTGTGGCCAGAATCGTGAGAGGCTTTAAAAGAGGGCACAGCAGAAGATCAAAGCCATCATTTATTTTCCAGTGCTTTCCATGTTATGCCATCTAGGGCTTGTCCCCAGTCTGTGCTTCTGCTGGTACAGAATTTCTGAATTTCGGAATCATTAACACTTTATTTTTTCTGAATCAATATCACTTTAATATTGAGAAGCTCTAGTGAGGGTTGTGCAAAGTACTCAACCCTGTTAATGGTTCTGTACCCAAAGAGAAGCCAACAGTCTAATACTTAGATCTAGCAGAAGTGTTTATGACTGACTTCGTGACTCCTCCACTGAACCTGGGCTTGGGAATTCTTATGTAGCTGCAGATGTGTCAATACATGGACATGTATTTGTAGAATAAAGGCCAGTTTGTCCTCAGTGTGTATAACATTTAATGATTATTAAAGCAGACTGGATATTTAGTTGTATTACATAAGCTGGAACTTTTAAAAACAAAAGGTTTCATTTTAAATAAGATATATTGCACAGCTGTGAGAATTTTGAACGACTTGTTCTATTTATCAGTGTGACTGTATCTAATGTCAGTATTTGCAGCAGGTTAGATGCATGTGCATTTGCAAACAAAGGAACACTGAGGTTTGTTTACAAATAATTTAATGGTAGTTTACTTAATGCTTAAAATCCTCTCTGTGTAACATGTATGCACAATTAACTTAATCTCTGCTTGCTTCAGATATGGATCACTAATTTGCTGCTTTATGAAATTCTAAATGATGGAATTTTTATTGAGTGCTAATTCATTATAATGGAAGAACCATTATGAAATCTGGTATTTCTAAACTACTTGTATGGATAGTGTTTGATTTTATTGTGTGAATGCATATGGAAAGATAGATAGGTAATATAAAATCTTGCTATAGTGGATTTCAATTAATGAATTGCTTTGGCTTGCTTTTTGTCTTCTGGAAAAGCCTCTTGACACTGTTATAAACAATATGAAGAGATCCAACAGGGAGCATAAACTGAATGAATGAATGAAGACATGTGGATCATACATTTTGACAGTTTCCTCAGTGTTAACCAAACATTACTCTGTATTTAGATGAAAAGATAAAGGATATGCAGAGTAACAATTTTGTCCCTTATTATCGACATCCTTGCCTAGCAATGCTGCATGTTATTATTTAGAGATTAAATCACACAGAAAATGGATTAAGTAGTTTTAGAAAGAGAACCCAAATGAGGCTTTAATGTCTCTGACATGGATTGCCATGTAGAAAATTTGAAACATAGCTTGACCCACAGCATCTTTTCTAGGCCTGTGTATAGTTAAATGGTGTTTCCTATGTGTTGATAGAAAAACAAAGAAGAGAGAGAGGTTGGTGGATTCAAAGCAGAGATTAGTACCATGCATCAAAGTTAAGCGTCGAATGATATCTATTAGAAACGTTTTGGGTCTCTCTGCTGATGCGCTGCTTGTGGTTGGCCTTTCACAGAGGTCAATGGAAGCACCATCCTATGAATCAAGAGCCTTTTTTAGATCCATAGAGTTTGCTGAGCAAAGTTAGTTTGGTGACACTACAATGCATGAAACAGCGAAAAGGAAGTGGGAAGAGGGACAGAATCAGTCCATAGCTGAAGGGTATCATGAAGCTCTAATTCAACTATTAAATCGTTGAGTTTATTGCTTGTAGGCCCTCTGTTGAAATCGGACTATTACAGCACTGCTAGGGGTGGGAGTAAAGAGCTGTGGTGCACCTCTGGGTTTGCTAGAGTGGTGAAATGAAGAGTCACAAAGTGGAAAAAATTGCAAAGAATGATTGCAACCTCAGTCTGTAAGTCAGACTTTACATCAGTACAAAGCATAAGGAAAATCAGGAGGAGCTTTTCTATCACTGAAGAGATTGCATTTCCAATGTAATGTCAGACTTGAAGTGTGTAGACATGATACTAATACGTAGAAGTTAAATGGACAGTATAGATGAGAAAGCTGTCTTTTTATACTGAACTATTATGTGAGATAAAGAGTTTGTAGTGAAGGGCTGTGATAATGAAATTTGTGACTTATATGGCAAAAAATATCTCAATCAAGTAGCATAAATGGCAAAGCATAATCCTAGAACACTGTTCTTAAGGTAATAAAAGGCAGCTTTATGATTGATAATATATTCAAATTGATGTACATATGAACTAAAGTTTGTTCCATTTTGCTTTAGAGGTCCCCAGTGCTTTGCATCACAACGAAGATCTGAAGAAGACATCTGGCCCATAGCAAAACTCAAAAATGTGAAATTAATAATTCAAGTTCCTGAAAGAGTCACATTTACTAACTGGGAAGATATTTTACAGCATTATTGTTTATCAATCTCATCTAAGATTACATCTCATCTTTTTTTAATTTTAATTAATTTTAGGTAGGTTTATTTGGGATTTGAAATCCTGGTTGATGGGTCAGGTTCACTTATCTTTTAGAAATTGAGAGATTTCCAGTCTTAATTCCACTGTAATAAGAAGTAAAGCTACCTAATTTCAGCAAGATACCCTGCTTGACCAGGATTTTGCAGAAGGCTCATGGCTTTGTCACCTCTGCTCCAGGATCAGAATACCTGGGGAAGCATAGTCTAGACATTTACATTTTACCCAGCCTCACCTAACTACACACAGAGCAGATCTGTATGACCTGATGATACAAAAATGTTAGTACCAGACGGGGGATTCTTACCTTTGCCATAACAAGCTGAACAGAATTGGGGTAGCAGTATATAAAATGCTGGCAAGCATATAATTGATAAGACAACACCAAATGATCTGGGCTGTCTTCAGAGGATAGGAAAGTAATGCTTAGAATCCTGTCCTTATTACTGGTAGGACATTGTGGTTGTTCATGAGAAAGTGGAGAGGAGCAGAACTCCAGTAGCCACACGTAAATGTTGCATCATGTTGCTATTCAGTTACACCAGTTCATACTGCTAAATAGTATCTTGGGTTGATATGGGAGTCAGCTGTCTAAAGAGTAGGGAAAAAGGTGGATTTCACCACAAGGTGATGATCTTGCTTTGGCAAGGACCATGCCTTTGGGAAACATACATTCGATCACTCTGAATCAGACTGTTCATTGCAAATAAAGAGGAGGGTTAAAATTTTCAGTGTGTGCTGGTTTTGGCTGAGAAGGGGTTAATTCTCCTCACTGTGGGGGTCGGCTACCTTTCCAGCTTCCCGTGCTCTGCCACATGGGCAGGGGGCTGGGAGGGGCAGGGCCATGGCGGGGGCAGCTGACCCTGACTGGCCCAGCAGCATGTTCATTCCATACCATGTGACACCATGACCGGTATATTAAGGGGGGGCAGTTTGCGACTCGGGACCGGTGCGGCATCGGGTCGGTGGGCGGTGAGTGGCTGCGTCAAGTGCGGTTTGTTTCGGCGGTTTGTTCCCCTCCCTTCCCTCCCCACCCCAGGTTTTGCGCCTCTCATTGTTCTCCTTTACATTGCATTTCTGTTGTTGTTTCTTTCAATTTTAATTATTAAACTGTTCTTACCTCAACCTACGAGTGTTACCCTTCTGATTCCCTCCCCCATCTACCGGTGGGGGAGTGAGCGAGTGACTGTGTGGGGCTGAGCTGCCGGCTGAACCACGACAGTCTTTTTTGGCGCCCAACGTGGGACTCAAGGGTTGGAGATAACAACAGCTGCTGGTCACAGCACCACGTTGTCCTTTTTGCTGTTGGTGTTAAAGATTGGTGTTGGTTTGTTTAGTTTGCTGTGTTCTGCTGTGATTAGTAATGTTTTGCCTACGAGATTTGTTATACAAACACTCGTTTTCAGATTTATCTGGTATTTGGGGTTTTTGCTGAAACCGTTACTGTACTTTGGATACCACCTTGTTGAGGCAATTAGCAATTATACCTCCTCCTCTGAGAGACTTTATATGGAGGAAATACAGAATAGTATCTTTGCAACTTTCTTCTATGATGTCTCTGCCTCTATTACAACAACGTTTTTGTATCTTGAACATCCTTGGGTGGTTAACGTGCACTTATTATTAGTTTCTGGGCATGTTGTTTTGGTTTTGACTAAGTAACTTAAGAATATCACCCAGAAATCTGCCCAAAGGCTTGATAGTTACGAGTTAGAGGGAGAAGAAGCCAAACAAGTGGGATCCCTTTCTGGGGAAGAGGCATTGGCAAAGCAATTAGAAAAAGAACACAAGAACTCAGCCTCTGGAGGCAACTCCTGTCCAGAGTGAAGGAAAGGTANCATTGGCAAAGCAATTAGAAAAAGAACACAAGAACTCAGCCTCTGGAGGCAACTCCTGTCCAGAGTGAA
>NFMD01001155.1:0-14357 GCA_002173435.1 Phalacrocorax pelagicus
CCCCCTCTCAGCCAAAACCAGCACACTACAAATCACACTCAGCTTTACATCCTAGGAGAACACATTCTAAAAGAAATTTTAATACTTAAACTTTAGTTTGGAGATATCAAAAATCAATGTAGGTTAAGGCATTAATGAAATGCTTTCACATAAATCCTTAAGTAGACCCTTTTCTATCTAATTCCTATTTTGTTCCCATCTGGTAAGCTCATTACAATCCTTTGGATACTTGCACTACAATTATGTGTTGCTCTGCTCTTGTGATCATGGCCTCGAATGTAAAAAGCTGGGTGTTGTTTGATTTTACTGCTCCAAAAGTAGTTTGGAATACTGACAGCTCCTTACTGCTGCAAGTAAAACTGATCCTACTTTGTTAAGAAACAAATCAGGATGAATACAAATTATTAAAGAACTAACCACTGCACCTCAGTCTTCATAATCACATAGATTTTCTTAAACCTCTGCTCCTCCAAAGCTAAATAGGAGGTCTTGAATATGTTCATTCACAGCTCCATCCCTGACTAGTAGAGTAGGTGCATAAATGTACAGACATCTGACTGAAACAAACTCTTTATGCTAGTTCTGCCTACTTAATTGACATTATTAAGGGAATTGCACTGTCTTAAAATTTGGACATACATTATTAAGTATCAATTCCTATGTCCTGGTAGACAACCATCTGTCTAAAATGACTGGTTTAAGAGAGTTCTTACATTTCAGAATGCTGTGTTTAACTTTTCATTGAGTACCACTGTCCATTAAGCAATTCTCTGCCCTTTTGATGGCCCTATATGACAAGCTGACATCTAAGGCACTTTCTACATCTGAAAGCATGTGTTCTATTGACAACAGAATTACACAGAATAAACACTGCCGCTACACACTGTCAATGTGGTTTGAAATTAATATTGTAACCAGTATGAATGAAATATTTTCCTAATAATATTTGTCAGCTTCTGTGCACTTCACTCTTCTGCACTATTACCAATCAGCCACTTAGCCTTCACAATACTTTATCCATCACAGAAAAGCAGAGATTTGTTAGAAGCATGCCTATAGTGCCAAGTAAATATATTCTCTATTACTGCAGTTATAGTTATGTATTTGTTACCTGGCAGCATGCACATATGGTGGTGAAAAGTAAAATTCTCCTCTTTTATTATTTACAAAGGAAAGTACATCAGAATTGCAGAGTGATTTCCACTTTATCTTTTATGCGTTATTTTGAGGAGAAAGTGAGCTCTTGTGCAATGTTTTTCTGCATAATACTGAGCCTGTTCCTTTCAAAAGTAGTTTAGAGTGGCAGCATTGTCAGCCACTCCAGAATGGTTAGCTTCACTTCTTGTCCAAATCAGGTATTACCTACCATCTTTTACTGCTATTTTATGTGAGTATGACCAACAAAGCCAGAGCCTGTATTCTGAACAAAGATTCATAGTACTCCACACTGTGCAACTGCATTCTGTTGTGCTATAAGTGATAATGTGTTATACAAATGCAAACATTCAGTACCTTCTGATATACCCTGGATGCTAAATAATCATTCTTATTGTTGTAGTAATTCAATAATTAATCATCCTTTATGTCAATAATCAAGATTCTGCAGGAACATTTGAAGCGCTGCATTCAAGCTGGAAGTATTGCAAAAAGCCAAGTATCACCAAAAATTTATATGCTAGCCATCAAAACACTTTTACATGTTCTAATCTTTACAACATGGTAGTAAGTCAATTTGATTAGTAAACCAAGATATGATAATTTGTTGCATGTCCTGCAGAAAGTTTGAGAAGCAAGCCGAAGAAATCAGGGCTACAGGACCCATGCTGAACAAGGTGGTAGTTTTCCACATTTGGTACATTGGGTCTACATAGCATTTCTGTCTCACCCTGCTCTACATCTTTTCCCTCCCGTCTCTCCAAATACTTAACTAAGCAGGTAATTTACTTTGTAACGGTTCCTGCTACCTGACCTATTGTACCTCCCTGTCTCTTACTTGCCATTGAACAACATCAGTGCAGAAAGAATGACCTTTTTTTGTGTGTGTAATTCCACCCTGTGATATTATATCACCTTCTTCCAAGAGAATTATTTTCATTTCTGTAGAAAACAATCTCAGTGTATTGCCCTCTTGAGATATCACATGATACAAGCTGACAAAGTGAAGTAATAATAATAATAATCGTGCCAAGATAAGCTGTAAGTTCCTGTTTACATTGATGTTAGAATGTGCATTGCACAGAACAGAGCTAGGTTTACACAGAAAGATGATCCTGAGTAATTTACTTTGCCACTGGGAAATTTAAACACCTGACCAGTAGGTACTACATGTGCGGCTTCATGAGTCCTACAATATGTTTAGAGGTATATTTTCTAGACTGTCTCTGAATAGTAATAATTGGCAAATGCTGACAGGGTGTGCACTAGTTTGTGATGCCAGACAAGAGGATCAGAGACCAACCTAGAGGAACAGCAAAAAGACGACAGCTGAAGAAGAATCACCAACAAAATGTACAATCAATTTCTACTTTGCTAAATTTGTCCTGAATAAATGTGTAGCTTTGCTTATCCTCTAGATCACCCCTGGGAAAAGTCAGAAACTGTCAGACTTAATACAATAAACCCAGAGTCCTCTACCTGTTACACTGCAGACTAACAGGTATACCTGTTCACAAGCATTTAGCATACCTTAAAGAAAGCAAAGTATGCACTTCTGATACAAAAAATGTATTTGGTATGTTTTTGTGTCCTACCCTCCTTTCCCCTTTCCCCCCACCCAAACCTCCGACTTCTATTTAGAATGAGGTATCCACATTTTCTTCTTGATTACACCAGTGCAACGTTGCTGACTGCAGAGAAACTGTGTTTCTTCTGGAGCCATATCACTGGCAGCTGCATCAGCCTAGCCTGCTGGATCTGGCCATTATAAGGAGCCTCCTATGACAAAAACTTTTCCATTAGGAAACATTTCATATAATGGACCTCCATTGGTCTATAGGACACAGCACCAGGAAAAACACAAACCAGGAAAACAATCGATGGGAGGCTTCCATGGAATACAAAGGAGCTAGTGAGAGCTGGGAATTCTACAAGAACTCTCTATTGGAAGCACAAAGCCAATTTATCCCCTACAAAGGAAAAGGAAGAAAGTGGAGCAAGAGGCCCCCTTGGCTCAACCATGACCTCCTGGGTCTACTCAAATCCAAAAGGGAAGCACACCAGAAATGGAGAAGTGGAGGATTACCCACCAAGAACTACATGGGCATAGCCAAAGAGTGCAGAGACGCAGTCAGAAATGCAAAAGCCCAATTTGAATTGAAATTGGCTGTAGGCATAAAAAATAACAAGAAAGGGTTCTTCAGACATGTCAACCACAAGCAGAAAAAGAACCAAAACATAGGCCCACTGTTAAACAGAAAAGGAGAATCAATCACCAATGATGCAGAAAAGGCAGAGGTCCTCAACACCTTTTCCCCTCTGTCTTTACCAACACTGTTGGGTCCCAGGCTTTGGGAAAGAAACTGCCAATTGAACCAAACGCCGGCCCACCATCAGTGAAGGAAGAGTTAGTATATGAAGGAAGAGTTACTATACTACAGGAGCTTGACCCCCACAAATCAATGGGCCCTGACGCCATCTACCCGAGGGTGTTGAGAGAGCTTGCTGACATCATTGTGAGACCACTCTCCATAATCTTTGAGAAGTCATGGAGAACGGGGGATGTCCCAGAGGACTGGAGGAAGGCATATGTTACCCCTATCTACAAGAAGGGCTCGAGGGAGGATCCAGGTAACTATAGGCCCATCAGCCTTACTTCAGTCCCTGGGAATGTTATGGAACGAATCCTCCTGGGGGTCATCACAAGTCAAATGAAGCATGTAATTGGGAAAAGCCAACATGGCTTCACTAAAGGCAGATCGTGCTTGACAAACCTGGTGGCCTTCTATGACAAAGTGACTTGCCTGCTTGACATGGGGTGGGCGGTGGACATTGTCTACCTGGACTTCTCCAAGGCCTTTGATATGGTTCCCCACAGTCTCCTCCTGGAGAAATTAATGCATTGTGGCCTAGGCAAGTGGTCTGTGCAGTGGGTGGGGAATTGGCTGACAGACCACACCCAAAGGGTGGTGGTAAATAGCTCTTTCTCAAACTGGCAACCTGTCACTAGTGGAGTCCCCCAGGGATCGATATTGGGCCCAATGTTATTCAACATCTTTATAAGTGATCTGGATAAGGGGATCAAGTGTAGCCTGATGAAGTTTGCGGATGACACCAAGTTGAGTGGGGAAGTAGACACTCCAGAAGTGAGAGCTGCTCTGCAGGGAGATCTGGATAGGCTGGAGGAGTGGGCCAACAAGAATCTAATGAAGTTCACAAGGAAAAGTGTAAGATCATGCACCTGGGAAAACATAATCCAGGCGTGCAGCACAGACTGGGATCCACCTGGCTGGAGAGCAGCTCTGTGGAAAGGGACCTGGGGGTCCTGGTGGACAGAAAGCTCAACATGAGCGAACAGTGTGCTGCTGCAGCCAAGAAGGCCAACAGGATGCTGGGTTGCATCAAAAAATGCATCGCCAGCAGAGAGAAAGAAGTCATTATCCCGCTCTACTCAGCGCTTGTCAGGCCACACCTGGAGTACTGTGTACAGTTCTGGTCCCTGCTGTACAACAAGGATGTGGACAGGCTGGAAGGCGTCCAGAGAAGGGCCACCAAGATCATCAAAGGACTGGGAAGCTGCCATACGAGGATAGGCTGGGAGAACAGGGTTTGTTCAGCCTTGAGAAAAGGAGGCTCAGAGGGGATCTCATCACCGTGTACCAGTACTTAAGAGATAGCTACAAAGAAGATGGAGACTCCCTTTTTACACAGAGTCACATGAAGAGGACAAGGGGGAATGGACACAAGTTGCTCTTGGGGAGATTCTGATTGGACACCAGAGGGAAATTTTTCACAGTGAGGACAGTCAACCATTGGAATAATCTCCCCAGGGAAGTAGTTGACTTGGCCACATTGGACACCTTCAAGAGTCGTCTGGACAGGGTGCTGGGCCATCTTGTTTAGACTCTGCTCTTCCTAGAAAGGTTAGACTAGATGATCCCTGAGGTCCCTTCCAACCTGTGATTCTGTGATACCTTTCAGTGGGTAAAAAACTCTGGATGGCCGAGACCAGACAGTTGTGAACAGAGCTAAATCCAGTTGGCAGCTGGTTCCCCAGGGCTCAGTGTTGGGGCCAGTCTTGTTTCATATCTTTATCAATGATCTGGATGAAGGGATCGAGTGCACACTTAGTAAGTTTACAGATGACACCAAGCTGGGTGGGAGAGTCGATCTGCTTGAGGGTAGGAATGTTCTGCAGAGGGACCTGGACAGGCTGGATTGATGGGCCAAGGCCAATTTTTTCAGGTTTAACAAGGCCAAGTGCCGGGTCCTGCACTTGGGTCACAACAACCCCATGCAATGCTACAGGCTTGGGGAAGAGTGGTTGGAAAGCTGCCTGGTGGAGAAGGGTCTGGGGTTCCTGGTTGACAGCTGACTGAATATGAGCCAGCAGTGTGCCCAGGTGGCCAAGAAGGCCAACAGCATCCTGGCTTGTATCAGGAATAGTATGGCCAGCAGGAGTAAGGAAGTGATGGTGCCCCTGTACTTGGCACTGGTGAGGCCGCACCTTAAATACTGTGTTCAGTTTTTGGCCCCTCACTACAAGAAGGACATTGAGGTGCTGGACCATGCCCAAAGAAGGGTAACGAAGCTGGTGAAGGGTCTAGAGAGCAAGTCCTGTGAGGAGAGGTTGAGGGAGCTGGGGTTGTTTAGCGTGGAGGATGCTGGAGGGGAGACCCTATCGCTCTCTACAACTACCTGAAAGGACGTTGTAGTGAAGTGAGTGTTGGTCTCTACTCTCAGGTCACTAGTGATAGAAAGAGAGGAAATGGTTTCAAGCTGCATCAGGGGAGGTTTCAATTGGAAATTAGGAAAAATGTCTTTACTGAAAGAGTGGTCAGGCATTGGAACATGCTGCCCAGAGAGGTGGTAGAGTTGCCGTCCCTGGAGGTATTTAAAAGACATGTAGATGTGGCACTTCAGGGCGTGGTTTAGGAGACATGGTAGTGTTGAGTTGTTGGTTGGACTTGATGATCCTAGAGGTCATTTCCAACCTTAATGATTCTATGATTCTTTGTAGAGAAAATAGATATATTTCTGTGCTCGTAAAGAGGAGGGAGTTGTTCTGTTGAGATGAAAGCCTTCCAAGGACCTGGCTTCTTTTATGTGCTGAAAACACCTCTTACAAACTAAAAATAATAGTTTAGCCTACAGCTATAAACACCTCATGTTAATAATCAGGGATTTGTGTCCATGGTCAAAAGAAGTTTTCCACATGTTCTGACTTTGCACGTGAAAAGTGTCAATCTGCTCTTGCACTCCTTGTTAGTGCAGAACAGCTATTGATACTTGGCAGTTACTAGTTTGGGGAGGGGTTGGTGGAGATGATGCAGCCTCCTGATCAGCTGAAGCCAAATCAGTTGCCTGGGAGCTGTTTGATTGCCTTTTGCCTTTTGGCTGGATGTGGGAAATAACAAATATGTTTGAATAGTGAGTGTGTTTGGAGGAAGCAGGCCAAAAACCAGGGCTAAATTCGCTGGACAGCTTGTCTGCAAATAATTTGGCAGGTTCTGGTAGTTCCTAGTGATGTGGACTTGAAGTGAGCTTGTTACTGAAAGAAGACAGTGCTTGATCCTTTTGCTACAATGCCTGACACTGGAAATAAGTGCATAGTAACTCATAATAATGCTCTTCATTGCCATATTACATAAAAATAATGTAGCAAAAATTTTTGTCAGTCTTATTTTGAGTCCACTAAACTCATTCTGGCTGCTTTATAATCTAGACATGAATCCTGGTCAATCAATCCATTGCACTAACCAAACCTCAGAGAAGCCTTTGTTAAGTGTTTACATTACATTTGACTTTGTTATTGAGTCTAATGCCATTAATGGAAAAGATTAAAACAGAGAGATGTGACAGAGATAAAAATAGTTTGCATTACTGGGAGAGAGGGAAAATTGCATTGAGATTACTTCTGATGGATCAGGAATGTTTCTGTAGGTTTTGTCACTGTGAAAACTGACATATTTCTATTTTAAGGCTGACACTAAAGGTGAAAAGACGAGAGCTGTTATCAGGACAGGAAGAGCCCACACGACCTCTTCATAAACTGAATCATCAGAAAACTGTGCTGTGCATCTTACTGCATAATAATGAAGCTATTAACAATGTTCATCTGACACTTTTATGTGACTATGAGACATACACAGCTCTACTTTTAAATGTCCTCAGGACAAGTGGAGTTCATCACGCTGTCTTTGCCTAACTTGGTTTTATTGCTAACCATAAAAGGGGTTTCCTGCTTCTCTCCAGCTGCATTTACTCCATTTGGGACTGAGTCTCACCCTCCCACCTTTCTTTCTGTACAAAGGTCTATGTAATGTTCACATCTTGTTGCTCTGTAACCTTAATTAACACATGACAATGTAGATAGCTAAAGATTTTGCATAGAAAAAGAAACTATTTCCTCTGACACTCTTCACTGGGTAGATGATGCCTACTCTCTGGCAAGGTGGGTGGAAAGGGCAAGAACCAAGTGAGCTCCTTGGCCTGTGTTGTCCCTCACAAAGTACAGCAGCCATCTTGGAGAGGTGTAGGACTTTACCTCAGCTCAAGGGGCAAGGAAAAGGCAGTTCAAAAGCAGGGAAGAGGCAGATGCTAGATCATATTCCCTGCTTCTAGGTTTATGCTTGGTGGGCTCTGCCATAGCAACCCAAAGACAGCATAAAACGTATGTGGCCTTCCTAGACTGCAGTTCACCCTGGGGCAAGATGAGTCATTGCAAATTCTGTTGAATGATTTTCATCCAGAGGCTGTCCCCATTTCAATGAGAAAAACCTTTCCCTATCCTTTGGGTATGTTTACCTTTGTCGCAAGGAATGCTTGCAAGTATTTTTTTATAATTCAAAATATAGACCTAAATTAAAAAGAAACCTCCAGCACTTGGTCACATCAAAACATCAATTATCAATGACTTTTTCTCTAACCTTGTACGTAAGTGCCAGATATATATTACATGCAAAAAACTGAATTTTTTCTAGCACTGTGCTTGAAACAAGTCCTGCAGCACAGTCTTGTTTTCAGAACATTCGTACTTAAGAAATAAGTTCTGTAAACCCAAGAGAACTTATAAAACAATATGTAATTAGAAAAGAGTAAGTCTTCCTACCAGATGATCACTCTAATTTTTTTTTTATTAAAAAGATGTAATCCTTTGGCTCTCTAGGGTGTATCACTTCCATAGCTCAAATAATAAAACCCACATTAACAGGCAAACACATTCATACATCCCTGGTGACTTGTGAATGGCTACGTATTAAGTCAAACTGCTTTATTCCCATTTCCACAGAAGTTAATGGAGAACAGGATTAAAACAATCAAGTACATAGACACCTGTTTCGTGAGGGCAATATACAGCTTTTCAGACTTTGTAAATAGGTAAGTACTTAATTTCTCTCATTCAGAGCTTGGGTGGCAGAAGTAGACTGCAACAGAATGTAGTTTTGCTTTTAAGGAAAATATAGTGGGCAACTATTTCAGCAGAGTGATTCTTTTGTGAAGAGGTTGACTACAGCTCTTCATAGTTTGTTATAATAGTTGTCGTGGTTTAGCCGGCAGCTTAGCCCCACACAGTCACTTGCTCACTCCCCCACTGGTAGATGGGAGAGAGAATCAGAAAGGTAGCGCTCGTGGGTTGGGATAAGAAGAGTTTAAAAATTCAAATTAAAAGAAACAACAACAGAAGTGCAATGTAAAGGAGAACAACGAGAGGCGCAAAACCAGGTGCGGAGGGAAGGGGAATTAACTGCCAAAACAAACTGCACGTGCCGCAGCCGCCCACCAACCTCACGCCGCACCTCCCCTGAGCCGCAAACTGCCCCCCCTTAATATACTGGTTATGGTGTCACATGGTATAGAATGAACATGCCGCTGGGCCAGTCAGGGTCAGCTGCCCCCACCATCGCCCCGCCCCTCCCAGCCCCCCCCGCCATACAGCAGAGCACGGGAAGCTGGAAAGGTAGCGGATCCCCCATGGTGAGAGGAATTAATCCCTTTTCAGCCAAAACCAGCACAATAGTCTTTTTTTTTCCTGTGACAGAGTCCATGTGATAGATAAAACTTGAATTTCTGCCGTTTCCTGCCTACATGTAACTGCATATTTCTGCTATAGGTGACACCAGTCGACTCCCAGATGTTAGTGACTTGAGTGGTTGTACCCCCAGAGGTGGGATGCTCCGGGCACATGACATCCTTTTCTCAAATGGAGACTGTGACTATGCACCACTGAGTGTGTGCAAGTAGGTGCTATAAAAGACTCAATGTATTTGGTGACTTCAATGAGATTTACACATGGTCAGAGGTTTCCTTGTAGGACTAAGCCCAAGGATTTGAGTATATTTCATTTAATTCTTTTTTCTTCACAGCTGAGGTATTTAGCAAAAATGTTTCTGCTGTATAAAGTTGAAAATAGAGCCAGCATAAGGAACTGCTGCCTTGCCTCTGGCTCACTCTCTGGGTACAACTGACTTATTCTTAGAAAAATTGACTGCCAGCTATCAGGCAGCTCTGTCTTAGATTTTGTGCATAGCCTGGGAAAGTTGTTAATTCTGCCTTAATATTTCTCTCCCCAGACTATTATTTAATATAGGGGCCACATACAGCCTGAGCCCACCCAAATAAATAAAACCAGGATGTGGTGCCAAGTACTGCATATTGTTTCTTCTTTGCCTGAAAGAAATGTGTGTGTACTTTAATTTCAATAGGGCTTTACAGAGATTTCCCATATGGTTGCTGACACGAATTTGTACATATTTTTGCACAGTTTGTCAACTTTTCAAATGTTATTGAATCTAACCCATTGCATCTATTTCCGTAAGTGGCCTGCCTCATCCAATTTTTTTTTCGCTGGGGTTTTTCCTTACTATGAACATGTTCCGTTTATTTGATTGTACCACTTCCTTCTCTTTAAACATTAACATAAGACTAAACATGGTGAATATCTCTACAAGACTGCTAGATGAATAATGTAAGACGTGCTCCTGTTGTTTGGTTGCCAGTCATGAGGCAGCTCATTGCAGACTTTCACTCACTCTTGAACTTTATTTCTCTTTGTAAAAAACCAAACCAAACCAACAAACAAAAAAACCACCAGAACCACACTTCCCCTACCCCCCAATTTATCATGACCTGTCTGTAGGAACTAGATAGTTTCCAGTCTACAAAAGCTGTTGTTTTCCCTCTGTGTTTCTCCTCAGTCTACTGTGGCATGTTTCAGCATACATTCTGATAGCATCTGTTACACTCTGAATGCTATGGAGTTGGCTGTAAGTATGTTATCACCTCAGTTTTCTTATTTTATAACTTGCTGTATCAAGGTATTGGGTTTGCATGGAAAGGTTTTGATAGTGGGGAGCTACAGGGGTGGCTTCTTTGAGAAGCTGCTAGAAGCTTCCTCCATGTCCAGTAAAGCCAGTGCTAGAAGAACAGAGCCAGTGAGAAGAACAGTCCTGCAGACACCAAGGTCAGTGAAAAAGTGTTGTCCGAAAAGTGGATTCATTGCCTAGTGTGCAATAAGTCAATAATCACACATTCAGGAGAGACATCGCTGATTTATTTCAAGGTTGTTCAAGCCTCTGTGCTTGGTGGTTTTCCACAAATCAAGCACACCGAAGCCAGCTACCTCATTATATTTATACAATAAGCCCATACATATCCTACCTATCTAATACGTATTCATTCTAATCTACATAGGTTGCATTAAGTCACTCCTCTTGGCTCTGCTTCAGATTCTTCAGCATATGCCTTCCTCTCTTTGGGGGTCTTGGTGGTCTTTACAGATGAAGTACCCTAACCCTTTCTACCCACATAAGGTCGTGTGTTATGCAAGGACAATTTATGGCTATTTTCTCTTGCCAGTTTTCATTAATTTTCTTCTAAAAGGAACACTTGTCCTTGATTAAATGGATAACTCCTGATGGTCAAGATATACCATCCTTAAGCTTAGATTAAATATTAAAGGAGTCTAGATTCACACTAATTAAACATATACAATACCTGTTCTTTCCAAATAGGGATTGTTCTCTTGCATCGGAAGGAGGGGGAGGAGGTGCTCCAGGCACCGGAGCAGAGATTCCCCTGCAGCCCCTGGTAAAGACCATGGTGAGCCAGGCTGTCCCCCTGCAGCCCATGGAGGTCCATGGTGGAGCAGACATGCACCTGCAGCCCACAGAGGACACCATGGCAGAATAGGTGGATGCCTGAAGGAGGCTGTGACCCTGTAGAGTGGAGCCCACACTGGACCAGGTTTGCTGGCAGGACTTGTGACCCTGTGGGGGATCCACACTGAAGCAGTCTGTTCCTGACGAACTGCACCCTGTGGAAAGGACCCATGCTGGAGCAGTTTGTGAAGAACTGTAGCCAGTGGGAAGGACCCATGCTGGAGAAGTTCATGGAGAACTGTCTTCCGTGGGAGGGAACCCCATGCTGGAGCAGCGAAAGAGTGTGAGGAGACCTCCCCCTGGGGAGGAAGGAGCTGCAAAGACAATGTGTGATGAACTAACCGCAACCACCATTGCACATCCTCCTGTGCCCACTGCAGGGAAGGAGTGAGAGAAAATCAGGAGTGAAGTTACATTTGAGAAGAAGGGAGAGGTGGGGGAAAGGTGTTTTAAGACTTGGTTTCATTTTTTATTACCCTACTCTGATTTTGCTTTTAATAAATTAAGGTAATTTCCCCAAGTTGAGTCTGTTTTGCCTGTGATGGTAACTGCTGAGTGATTTGTCCCCATCCTTATCTCAACCCATAAGACTTTCATTACATTTTCTCTCCCCTTATCCAGCTGAGGAAGGTCAGTGATAGATCAGCTTTGGTGGGCAGCCAGGGTCAACCCACCACAATCAAATAAAGCTCATATCAAGAAATATACTATCCTGGAATAATGACATCTTTTCTCTAAATATATCTTAGAAAATAGTGACACACAAAGGTGGGGGATGGACAGAGATGACATGAAGGAGTTAGTGCATCTTGCAGTGGCTGGAAAGGTCTGAATGGTTGTGGTTGTAGTATATGGGAGTTTTTGTTTTTCTTGTTCGAGAGAAACAAGAGATTCTGTTGGGCCCTGTGTTCAATAACTTAGACGTTATGCTTTTGTAGAGGATGGTGGATTATTTGGGAAGAAATTAAATTGTGAAACAGGAAGGCTAGAGTGTAGCAGTCAGATGGATGAGGTTAGGAAGGATTTCCCATTAGGCTATTTAAAATCAGAGTTCCCATTTTGTTCATGCTTACTTCATTTCAGTGGCTTCACCAGATTGTGGAGAAGATAAGGCTTAATTAAAGGGTCAAGTTTTTTGCATGTTATACTAAAGTGGTAGCACTCTTAGTGTATATATTTTAAGGTGGCATTGGTACTGGTTTAGCTTCAATCAGCAACCAAGAACCACTCAGCTGCTCCCTCACTCCCCCCTCATGGGTTGGGGGAGACAGTTGGAAGAGTAAAAGTGAGGAAACTCTTGGGCTGCGATAAAGATGGTTCAATAGGTAAAGCAAAAGCTTCACACAGAAGCAAAGAAGAACAAGGAAATCATTCACCACTTCCCATCAGCAGGCAAGTGTTCAGCCATCTCCAGGAAAGCAAGGCTCCATCACGTGTAATAGTTACTTGGGAAGACAAATGCCATCACTCCGAACTTCCCTCGCTTCCTTCTTCCCCCAGATTTATATGCAGAGTATGACATCATATGTATGGAATATCCCTTTGGTCAGTTGGGTTCGGCTGTCCCAGCTGTGCCCCCTCCCAATTTCTTGTGCACCCAGCAGAGCCTGGGAAGCTCAAAAAGTCCTTTGCTAGTGTAAGCACTACTTAGCAACAACTAAAACATCTCCACATTATCACCACTGTTTCCAGCACAAATCCAAAACATAGCCCCATACTAGCTACTACAAAGAAAATTAGCTCTATCCCAGCTGAAACCAGGAATGGGGGCAGGTCTTTCATTAAACATCATAGCAAATTTACCTTGACTTATTGAGGCATATCTGTATGTGTCTGCATATACATTATTTTACTAGCTGTGTGGCCTATCAAAAAAACCCCAAAACCTGTTTTTATACTGAAATCATCCTGAAAATATCCACACTCTGGTTTGGTAAGAAGTTTGTATGTGAAATTACGCTCTACAAAATGTAAAGGATAGTGGACTTTTTGCCCTTTTCTCTTTCTGTTTCATCAGAACAACTGCACTTCAGCAGAGAAACCGGTAATGGTGTAGTAGCCAAAGATTTTTCCTGTCCAGTAGAAAATTCTCTCTGACCAAGTTCTGCTGTCCTGTGCATCTGCAGGCACCATTTTGGGTTTTTTTTGTATTCAGTCATATCCTTAAAGAAACAGAAATGGTTCTGAAAAGTTTTTATTCAGCAAGTACTTTCGTGATCTTTAAAACACATAAAGAAGCATGGGTAGAACATTAATCCCCAAAATGTTGCAGCTACCTTTGAATCTCGGGTGTATTTTAACCAGAATATCCCTTTATTTTTATTTCTTTAAGCTTTCCTCAGAAAATAATTGATGTCTTACACTCCATCTGGACTGTTCTCACAAGAACATAGAGTATATTTGCCAAAATTGAGTTACAGTCCAATTTTTTGTCCCATTTAATTGTGGAGATATGGTAAATGTATAACTTGAAGGTTCTATAAAAACTCTTTTCTTTGATCCCCCTTTTTCTCTGAGGCAATGGTAAGTACTCACTTCAGTATATACACGAGTAATCTAGAGAATGACCACTACATGGAGTACGGAGAAACTTTTGAGGAGGGAATGTTTTTAGTTGATAAAATGTCATACACATACACACTGGTAGTGTTCAAAGGAAGCGTGTGTTAGATCATGTAAGAAATAGACTACAGGGAAAAAAGCTCTCCAAATATAAGTACCTCTCTGATCTTAGAAGTAGGAGTCATATCTGCCTTTATCGGTGCCCATTCAATACCTTCTTTATTCTGCCTACCAAGGGCTCATGAAAGGCTATTGTCCCATTTGAGTCCTGGAATTGCTTCAAATTTAGGTGGGGCTCCAACTGAAAATACTGCAGTATGTGAACAGAAAAATACTTTATTGCTCCAAACTGTCATTTTAATGTTTATCTGTTAGGACTGATCAGCTGTTTTCTATTGCTGAGAAAAATCCAGTTGTTGACTAGAGAGGTGTCGTGGTTTAGCCAGCAGCCCAGCCCCACACAGTCGCTCGCTCACTCCC
>NFMD01001156.1:0-12962 GCA_002173435.1 Phalacrocorax pelagicus
CCGGAGTATGTCTGTTTGTATTTTGTAGGGTGTTTGGTTTTTCGCCTTGAAAGATCCACTGGATTCTTCAGCTTAGATTAGTCTTGCTTGCATGAATTCATAGGCAGGACCATGGCTCATGTTGCGTGTGTGTGTGAGCAACCCCCTCCCATTCCTCAGCACCCCGGGGCGGCCCCCACCCCATTCCCACAGAGACAGACACCTCTTCATGGCTGAAGCAGCTGGTGTTTATTTGGCTCTTAGAGACCAGCAGAACCAGAGGATGTTTCCCTGTGAGCCAGGAGCATCTCCAGCCTCAGACGCTTGCGGGAGGCTCAGTGGTACTCATGGGCCAGTGCGTGGGCCACCACATGGACCATCTTCTGCCAGGCGGCCTGGCAGGCAGGGGTGAAGTCCTTGCTGAAGTGGGCAGCCAGGACGATGATGAGGATGTCACCCAGGAGCTGGCAATGGAGGGAGGAGAAGCCATCAGCCTGGTGCTGCCCCCCACCCCCCTCCCCACCCTCACACCACCCAGGTGGTCGCGGGTGGACACTGGTTATTAGGGAAGTCATTGCAAAGCAAGGAATGGATTTATCCCAGCCCCATGCAGAGCGCCAGGCTCCTTGTACCGCTTGAATCTCCAGCAGTCACCAGTATGCCTGGATGTGCTGGATCCTCCTCCCCAAACACCTTCCTTTGCCTGCTGTGCAGTGTCCTCCCTCTGCTTCGACTGGGTTTATCCTTTCCTTTCATATCCCTATCCACCCTTGCTTTCTCTTGGCTCAGATCCCCATCTCATGCTGAAGTGGTTGTGTTTGCTTTCTCTCCTGGTTTAACCACTCCATCACAGCCAAGCTCAGCTCTTCCCTCCAAACCCTGTCTCGGTTTCTTCCCTTCTGGTCTCTGGCTGCTCCAAGACAACATTGCTTCCTACTGGCACATATTTGACTCTGTGTTTCATCCCCATCCACCTCGCCTGCCTGGGTCCCTCCTCTCACACATTCCGGTCCCATAACTCCTATCTATTACCCCCAAATATGCCTGTTCCCTCCCCCTTCCCCCCCACCACCCCTGCCCCCAGCAGGCTTCCAGGCTCTGGCAGCCTCAGGTTCTCTCTGGGTCTCACTGACAGACAGACACCTCAGAGACCCCTAAAGCCCTCTCCAGAGAACAGAAACCTCTGCCCAGCCAAGGCTGGAGTCTGAGCATGGCTCACCCTGAAGTTCTCGGGGTCCACGTGCAGCTTGTCACAGTGGAGCTTGCTCAGCTGAGCAAAACATTTCTTGATGTTGTCCAGGTTCTTGACGGCTTCCCCAAAGGAGGTGAGCACTTTCTTGCCGTGGGCGCGGACCATGGGGTTGCCAATGATGGCGGTGGGGCTGGAGAGGTTCCCGAAGGAAGCGAAGAACCTCTGGGTCCAGGGGTAGACGATCAGCAGCCTGGGGAGAGATGGGGGGACACAAGCAGACACAGACACGTTAAACGCAATTGCCACAATCCAGGGTGCAGCTGAGCAGATGCCTGGGAGCTGGACCTACCTGGCCAGGGCCTCGGCGCCGCATTCGGCCACGTTGACCTTGCCCCAGAGGCCAGTGATGAGCTGCTTCTCTTCGGCTGTCCAGTGCACCATGGTGGCGAGCAAGAGGGTTTGCCTGGGGCTTCCCTGAACAATGATGAGGAAGTGGAGCCAAATTCTGCCCCCGGGATTTTTATGTGCTAGTAACGGCTTGTCCTAATCTCAGTTCACCTAACGATTGGTTGGGGCTGGGGAGGGAGCTGCTCTGCGCAAGGAAAGATAGCAGTTTTGGATGCTGTCCAAGGGGAAAAGAGGCCCTTTCCCCCCTCTGCCTTTGAGTGGACAAGCATCGTCTCATACCCATGCACTGGTATCTGCAGCCCCGAGTGCAGGTAGAGCTGCCTGCACGGCTCCTCGCCGGCTGCGGGTTTCCCATACTGCAGAGGCAGCCGGGCGCTGGGGGCTGACCGTGCGGTGCAGACCCAAGGACAGGCAGTGACCTTCACGGTGTTTGCAGTCTCCGCTTTGTCCATATTTTCAGAGTCTTTATTGTGCATTGGTGCCCTGCACTCCTGGGATTCATCCCGAACAGGTCTAGGCATCATCCGCCCCAGCTCTGAGGGCCAGAGGCTTACTGGGAAACAAGGATTGAATGACCAAATCTAGGCCCCATGCTTTAAATGCAGGAGCCTCCTTTCTTGTCTGTCCTTGCAAAGAGCTCCAGAGCTGCTGTCCGTCATCACTGTGCATCGCTGCTGTCCGTTTGCTGTTCTGAGCCCGAGCTCTCCTACTGCCCATCTCCAGCACAATTCCCTGTCACCAGAGAAAAGTGGGTCCGCCTCGAAGGCACGACTCTGAGTTACGGGTCTCAAGAGCACAGTGTTACCCCTAGTCTTAGTCCTATGAGGAGTCCAGGCTGGACACATCACCCATGTGGACAGTCCATCCCACCTGATGCCAGCAGGAGTCTAGGTCCAGGCCGTACTGAGCAAAACCAGTCCAATGCTAATTTTATCTGCTGGTCCTCCAGGAAAAGGACAACACAGTATTTATTTTATTTTAGATTTTGAATGCCTCATTACTGTATGGGGCTGATGANAGGAGTCTAGGTCCAGGCCGTACTGAGCAAAACCAGTCCAATGCTAATTTTATCTGCTGGTCCTCCAGGAAAAGGACAACACAGTATTAATTTTATTTTGGATTTTGAATGCCTCATTACTGTATGGGGCTGATGAATGCCCCTTAGTCTAATAGCTGGCTGGCTCTGGGGCACAGTTCTGAACCTGACCAAATCAGAAATGTGGTGTACACCAAATAAAAGGCAGAACCAAATAGGAAACCACGCTTATTTTTTTCAGAATGCTAACAGAAATATGCAATAAAACTCTGTCCGCATGGCAAAAGTTGGATGGTTTTGTTATATCAGGCATTAACACTGACAAACTCTTGAGTGCAGACACTGGTTATAGAGGAAAAAAGGTGTCTTTTGATATATAACATACCTCATACCCCCCAAAAAATAAGCGGTCCCGGCAAAGAAGCATTTCTACTGTTGGTAGAGCTGTCTTGATCAAAATGTTTGTTCACATAAAATAATTGAGCCCTAAGAAACAGCCTTGCAGGGGTGATCTCTCACTGCATGCAGGATGAAGTCTGTCCTCTTGGCAACCCCCTTTACAAATCTGAAGAGCACTATCTTGTTTCTTATCTGCCTGCTCCAAATAAAACTGCCTGTTGGTTTTTCCATCCTTACCCCTGGTCGATACCGTTACTCCCTGCAGTTACTATGTCTTCAAAAGTTGTGACTTTTTTCCACCCTCCTACTTGACAGGGCATCCTGATCCAAGGTGTTTCATACTAACAGGGGAGGCTGTCAAAGAATAAAAGTATTCTTAACAGTATAATTTTGCAAACAGGGTCCTGATGCACCGTAGGATGCATTGATGCACTTAAAATCATGCAAGAGGTCTGTGATACAGTCAGGTACTGAGCTCTGCCCTCAGCTGCAACTGGTGACCCGACCTTAAATTAAATTCTCTACTTGCAACTCTATGCAACACTAATTGCTAGGTGTGCAAACCAGTTCATTCACATGCTTTCTCAGTTAATACAAGAGATGAGAAGGCTCTAACATTAGTAAATTGCTCTGCAGACACAGATCCCAGATTCTTTTTTAGCAGAGTGGACTGGTAAACTAGTGGCATCAGTCCTGTGGCACCTCGGCACCAGTGCAGCTCGGATCCACCACTCCACAAGGGCAGTTTCAAATGCCCATCCCAGGCATGAGGCGAGATGCTAAACCAAGAGAAGAAGCAAAGAATGAACAGCTCCTGGGGCTTGCTGAGCTTTGCCTTATCTTTCCTTCCTTCTCCTTCAGCCCTGTCCCTCCCCAGCTTACATGGCTCCCCCTCGCTCGCTGCTGTGACCACGTCCCGAGCTCACGGTGTCCCTGCCGGAGAACATCGTCCCATCCTGGGGCGGGATTCCTTCAAAGTGCTTTGCACATCAGCTTCAGCAACTGCATTAGAGCCACAGGACAGTTAGCTGACAGAGGGAAAACATGAGATTAAACTCCCTGTGAAAGACTTCCAAGGGCTTTTTTGTTTTAAGCTTAATCAGCCACAAAGGCATTTTAAGGAAACCTGCTACGCTGGGCAGCCCCAGAGGCTGTTTACAACACCTGGGCAGCGGTCCATAATGCCGTCAGAGACAGGAGCTCACAGTCAAGCAGACACAGCCCCGAAGGTGCCTGCAAGGATGGCAGGGCGATCTCGGCCAGAACACCACGAACATCCGCTGTAAGCAGCCCTGCATGCTCTGAGACAGCAGAGAGACACGTGGCAAAAGCACAGGCACGACAGCCCAGACGGTCCCAGCCCTGTGCTTTGCTTTGGGCTTCTCCAGGGGATCCATCCATCTCACCCATTTTTATAAGAAAGGGTTAATTTTAAGATCACCTGCTTTATGGCTTGGGGGTAGAGCCCCAGCTGGCATTTTTTTGGACCCTCAGGACTCCTAGGGCAGGGATTGTCTGTTGAGGGGGCTGTTTGGTGGCACAGGGTGGGAGGGGAAATATTCATCACAATAAGCCAAGTAGAGGCAATTTCTGTAGCTTTTTTCCAGTTAACAGAGTCAAAGGGAGGTCTCCTTTCCCCTAGCACACCCACAGCAATACCTTGCGGCATGCTTAACCCCAGCTTAACCCCAGAAGGAAAACTAGGGGCCCTTGTGCTGTCTGCCTGGGATGGATCTCACTGTGCTCAGGACTCTTCCCTCGAGCCTCCTTCCAGCCGGCTGTTCCCTTTGGCATGGGTGGAAGATCCCCTAAGCTGTTCCTCATCTCTTGACCTCACGCTGGGACATGCCCACTTCCACGAACGGGAACCTTTCCTTTTTATAGATGAACTGTCCTGACGGCGGCAAAAAGCAGTTACAGTGAGCGAGAGCCTTTGTGAAACAAGCAGAATTTATTGGTCACTCTGATTGCAGCAGGCAGTGTCCCACGCCAAGCTTTACCAGAGCCCTTATCAGAAGGAGTGGCAGCTGTACGCAGCCTCTGCCACTCTGGATCCAGGCCAGCCTCTTCTCGCTCCTCCAAAACATGCAGTTTCTTGTGTCTTAAGCCAGTAGGTCTCGAGGGTGTCTTTGTTCCCACTTTATTTGCTGTGATCTTCTTTTCCCAGCTGGACAGCCCTGTACAGGCTCGTCCCGCTCTGTGCCAGCATCTCGTCGTCTCCCAGCTGGGGGCAGGAGCTCACTCCTTCCCCCCGGATTGGAAGCCGCAGATGGCAAAACGGGAATGTGCATCAGCCAGCCTTGCCTTGGTCAGTCCATGGAGGGCTGGGACCACTTCAAAGGGACTCTGGGCTCCAAAAGGCTGTCTGCACCACACAGAGATCCTCGCGGGCTCACGGTGAGCACCCAGGGCTCACTGAAGTGGTGTAACGGGGGGCAAGGCAGGATTCAGGTCCTGAACGTGAGCCAACTGCTGAGAACCAAGCTGATGGCTCGCTGTCCCCTGGCGCTTTGTGGCTCGCAGCCCTGCCCGAGCATCGCAGCGTCACTCGGCACCGGCTCTGCAGAAACGCCCCAATGGCCATTTTATCGCATGGTGAAACACGAGCAGTGCTTTTGCCCGCCGTCACTGTGCTGTCCCCAAAGAGGACAGCCTGCACAGTGGGATAGCCTGGAAATGCACATTTGATTCCTGCTTTCCCACCAGCTACTGGAGGTGCTTTGGTCGAGCTCTTTCCCCTGCGGTGCTCCATTCCCCGGCTGCAAAGGAAGGAGGCGCCGCTGACATCGCTCCCTCTGTAATGAGCTGTTAGAGCTACTGATGTGACACTGCTAGGACTAGGCAGTGTCTTGTCAACACCAGGCTTGCCATGGAGTTCATCTAGCCTGCATCCAGGGCGTGCTTCCAACCCCGCTTTGGGGTCGGACGGGCTGTTAGCGGTCATAGCTTTGCTCTTGCTTCACACTAGAGACGGGCAACTCCCACTTGCAAAGCCTGGCGCGCCGGCTCTGCAACACCAGCACGGCAACCCACCCCTTGCCTGCACCTCTAATTGCAGATTAAGGCCGACAGGACCGTCCAGGGGCTGGCCGTAGCGCACAGGGAACATCACCACTGGGATGTGTCCGTGGCACAGGGCGGGAGAGGAGGAGCAGTACGATTCAGGCATTCACACAGACTCTGGGGTGAAAACAGAATGCTGAGGCCCACAGCCACTGCGCAAGCGTGTGTTTGCCGGTTTGGGACCCGGAGGTACGAACACAGGGATGGACAGTGTGTGCTGCCGGATGCACCCGCAGTCATTTCGTTAACGTTATGTCTGCCCATGCCCCAGGTGCAGGAGACCTTTCCTCTTTGGTGGCATCTTCCAAGGTTTTGAACTGCACATTTGCACTAACTGGACCAAGACACTGAGGATGGTCTTACCCCCTGAAATCGTGCTGAAATGCCGATTCGCTGGCTGAAAGTAGAAGGCTGTGCTGCAGGAGAATGTTAGGCAAGCTTCTGGGTTTTTGTTTTTCCTTTTTTTTTGTTTCCTCCAGCCCAGGATGTTCTTGGCACCGCCAGCAGGGCTGGATCCTTTGCCTGTCAGGCTGTCTGTGTAGGATAGAGGGGTCATAAGGGCAAATCCCTGTTTTATCAGGAGAAAGGCAGAAAATTTATTCCTAAATCAGGCAAAACAAGGATTTCATCGTTCTGAAACTGCAGCATGGCTGTCCTTGTTGCTTTTCAAGTTATTCCTAGAAAAGCATAACTGAAACCGATGTGGTTATGCAGAATCCTTTCATTGCAGTGAAAAAACATTCTTCCATTAAGGCAATCTGAGTAAAAAAATGCTTTGATCAGTCCTGCTTAAAAGCTGCCCTCATCCCCTCCTCTTGGGATCATACACATTGCCTTTTAGATATCGTATTCTCATCAAAATGCACAAGAGTAATGGTAAAAATATTTTCACTGCTGATTCAGAAAATGCTTTTGATCAACTTCTTAAAAATGTATCAGAACTAAAATATGAAGAGCCAAATTTCTGCCTAATCTAAGCTGGCTTCAGTGAATCCCTACAAATGTATATCCTTGCATGCATTACAGGTTGAGAGGTTTAGGGCCAGAGGGGCCCTTGCTTGCCCTGCAGCTTGGCTTTCTGCACAAAAAAAGGTCAGAAATCCCCTCCTGGCGATTTCAGCAAGCTCAGAGGTACCATGTGGGCTGGGACGTGCCCATCACTGGTTTAGAGGCCAGCATCCCCAGACGCCCCACCGGAGCTCTGGATGCGAGGGGCACCCCACCATCACTTTGTGCGTGGCGGTCCAGGACCAGCCCTGCTGGGCAGGCGGGAAAGGGCAGCAGTGAGCAGGCTGATGCCTTTCGGAGAGAGTCCAAACAGCCAGGAAAAGTAGCCTCCCCTTTGGCCAGCCTGACTGCCTTTCTGGAGCATGATGCTCCTGGCAGCCCAGAGCCCATCTTCCACCTTTCATGCCCCTTGCTCCCTCCCTCCCACCCCACAGGCAGCCACAGAGACACAGGAGCACATTCAGAAGTCCAGAAAATGTGGGGTTTTTATTGACTATTAAGACATATCTGCCTCCAGAGGGTTTAATGGTACTTATAGGCCAGAGCATGGGCTACCACGCCGACCAGCTTCTGCCAAGTGGCCTGGCAGGCAGGCGTGAAGTCCTTGGTGAAGTGTGCAGCCAGCACGATGATGAGGATGTCTCCCAGGAGCTGGAAAAGAGAAGGAAAGAAATTAGGTCAGCCCAGTTTTGAGCACCCCTTCACTCTATGCAGGACCCAGTGACCAGGGGCTGGAGGGAACCCAGCTGCTCTGGTGGGTCCTGGAGGCTGCAACCAAAGGAAGCTCATTTAGCTGAGTTCCCTGTGCAGGAAAATGGCCCTGTGCTGACCACACGCACCAGTATCTACCTCCTCTGTCCCTGCTTCATCTCACACCTGCTTTTTCCAGCCTCTAGACTTTACTTCTAGACCTTCTTTGTCTTTTTTCTTTTTTTTTTTTTTTCCTGCGATAAATCCCCATGAATACTTGAGCAGAGGGTTAGGTCAGTGCAAGGTCTACCTGCTACATCCTCAAAACAGAGGCCATCAGCCACATCCAACCTGCTGAACCTCTTCCAGGCTGAACTGCTCCTTCCCTTCTCACCCCCCTGCACCCTGACCTCTTTTGCTTCATTCCCCTCCTGCTGCTCCTCTCCCTCATCTGCTGACCCTGTCCCCAACCTCAGACCTGTCCTCTCTGTCTCGAATCCCAGCCTACATCTCTTCCCATCAGTGTCCAGTCCCTGACCATCCCACTCTTGCTTTTCCCTCTCCTCCCATGTCTGCCAGCCTTGGAAAAAGGGGAGACAAAGTGTCCCCATCCCTGGGGCCAGGAGGTGCCGGGGAGAGGTTGCACATGGCGCCTTCCTTACATGCTTTCCACCCTCAGCCCCACTTGGCCTCCCTGCATCCTTCTACCGCTTTTCTCAAGCCATGCCCATGCGAGCCTCCAGGCTTTCAGAGCATCTCCCTGTATTTGTCCCCAGACCACTCACAGCCTGGAGCCCGGCATTTCCTTGGTATTATCAAACACCCAACCTTCCCCTCTCCCCCAGATCCCATCCAAGCCAGCCCCTTTCTCTTTGGTAACTAAAATATATGTCATTTATGCTTGTTTGAAACCCTCCAGGCACTGAGGTGCTCTGCAGGATGGAGGGAGAGAGGGTCAAGCCCCGAGCATGGCTCACCCTGAAGTTCTCGGGGTCCACGTGCAGCTTCTCGCAGTGCAGCTCGGACAGCTTGGCGTAGGTCGCCTTGAGGTTTTCCAGGTTCTTGACGGCTTCCCCGAAGGAGGTGAGCACTTTCTTGCCATGAGCGCGGACCTTGGGGTTGCCAATGATGGCGGTGGGGCTGGAGAGGTTCCCGAAGTTATCAAAGAACCTCTGGGTCCAGGGGTAGACGATCAGCAGCCTGGGGAGAGATGGGGGGGACACAAGCAGACACAGACACGTTAAACGCAATTGCCACAATCCAGGGTGCAGCTGAGCAGACGCCCGGGAGCTGGACCTACCTGGCCAGGGCCTCGGCGCCGCATTCCTCCACATTGACCTTGCTCCAGAGGCTGGCGATGAGCTGCTTCTCTTCGGCTGTCCAGTGCACCATGGTGGCAGGCGGCTTTGCTCAGCGCTGCGGGAGGACCCAGGTTCCGTAGCTGGGCTGCAGACCCCACGGAGGCTTTTATCCACTGCCAGCGGCCCCTCCCCGCCCTGCGCTGCGGGGTCATTGGCTGGGGCCAGTGTGGGGGTCCCCACCAGTGGTGGGTCGGTCTGTCCACGGAGTGGTCAGTCTGCAGTGAGGTGTGGTCTTCAAGGAAAAAGCCCTGTGACCTGCTTAACAGGCAGGCTCAGGGCACGATACCTTCTTATCTCCCTCTCCTTCCCCATGGCTGCCTGCTCGCCGAAGGCATGCACATGCCACCGCATGCCCTGCAGCCAGCACCGACCACGTGCAAGGTGCTTTAGCACAGCTTCATCCGGCAGCACCCGAGCTTTGAGTTCTCTGCAGGATTTACAGGCTCTCTAAACTTGAGGAATATTTCTCTGACGGGATAGCTGACCTGATTTATGAACCTAGGCACTTCACAGGCCCTTCTGCACAGGAGCACTCTCCTGGGGACGCTGCCTGCTGTTGCCCTTGGCTGCAGCTCTGCAGGCCTGGATGCACAGACCTGCAGAGAAGCCCCTTCCTAAGCAGGCACCTTTCATCATGTGAAAGTGTGGAAAACATTAGCCTGTCAGTCCAGCTCCTCCACACCTGAACCTGACCCATGGATGTGCAGCCATGCTTGGTGTTCGTGAAACAGAGACCACCTCCTCGTGCCCCAGGTTTTGAGGAATACCTGTGTGGGATGCAGGTGCTGGGGTGGGCTGTGACTGGGCCAGGCTCCTCTGCTTTTTGATGGGTGTACAGTACTAACAAGGCAGGCACTTCACCGGCCTTTCCCTGCTGGGAAATGAAATGCCTTGCACAAGTATAGCAGGACACACCATGTTACAGCCAGGCCAGAAACATCCATTTCTACCAGTTCAAGGTCTGACCAAAGGCTTTTGTTTGACTCTGGGTGTCACTTTCCCATTGAACTACACCGGTGTTTTCCTGTTTTCCAGGCTTTGGGTGAAGCCACACTTAGAAAGGCAAAACCAGGATGCGTGAGGCTTAGGGCATCCTGACAAGACCATGGACTTTGGTTCTGTCTGTAGGCAGTTTAGGAGGTGTCATCCAGACCTCTGACCCCTTCCAGTTACAGATCAATACTGGTCCATGGGTCTCATGGGGCCACACGGAGCAGTGGCACGAGTGCATCACTATGATCCAGTTGGGGCGGCTCATGTCTGTAGTCACACTTCAGCTCCTTGCCGCAGGGTCCTAGGAGGCATTATTCATTTTTTTAAATTTTTTGAATCCTAGGCAAGGCCCACAGGCCCCTTCCAGCAGCAAGCGAGCCACCGGGGTGGTCTGATAACACCACGTGGAGCAGAGGCTGCTCAGTGCAGATAAATGTATCGTGCAGGTGGCCGGCGCTTGCTTTAGCTCCTCACCTAAAGAGCAGACACAGTCACACACCCTCGCTCCTGAAGGAGATCTGAAGACTTCAGAAGTTGTCAATTTTCAGTAAGGCAGGACTCAAAGAGAGAAATCAAATATGTGCAACCCTAAATTCAGAGGCAGATATTGGCATCATGTGAGTCAGCCAGCCCATACTGCTGAGCACAGAGCTGACCCAAACAGCTGTACGCTCAGCTGGGGGAGACAATAAATACCCATTTCACGTATTCCTTCTCTCGCCCTGTAGTCTGCATTTCCTGGCAGACCCACACTGAAAATAAAATCCAAGCTACATCTGGGTCTATTATTAGCAATGCATTTGCCTCATCTGTGATAGAATTCTCATTTTCAGCTCTGCAGAGCTGAACTTTAAAAGAGAAAAGATAATGATGCTTTTCTTCTGCTTTGAACCAGCAGCAAGAACAAGCTCAATGAGGGGTGGCAGAGAGCAGGAGTGTGAAGCTGGGACAAGCAGGACAACATCAAACACGGAGGCTTGGAGGAGAGTATTAACTGCAGTATTGCTATTAGCGAGAATCTGTAGGTAATAAATGCTGGTTTTCTGGACTCTGCAGAAAAGCAGGCAGAGACGTGGCTTGCAGTGAGAAACCTCGTCTCCTGGTCCCACACTTTGACCCGTTCAGGGTCTGTTCTTCCTGGTGCAGTTGCAGGAGCAGGACCACTTCTTTACAGGATGGTTAACGATGGCCACAAAGAGCCAAGGGGAGGGGGAAGGGGAAAAGCAGAGGAGAGAGAGGAGGAAGAGACACTGAAGTCATTCCAGCTCGTTTAGTGCTTCTTTTCTGTATTGATTTGTTTTAATGGCTTCTTTTATATGTATAGTAATTCTTTAAGCTCTTCAAATCCTGTAGGACGGAGATTCATAGCAAAGGAATAATAGCAGGTGAATGAGCCAGCTTGCTGGGTCAGGGTCATATCGGAGACTTGCACGCTTCTGGATGTGGAGCATTCATAATAGCATGACCCTTTACAGCCATTCTGGGCTGTACATTCATATTTCAGCTTCATCCTACTCCTACCCCACTGGTCCTTTTGGCTGTGTCCAGTCTAGCACTGGTGTCTTCGTTTAACTTGAAAGCCAGAGCTAACTTGGCCCGCCACACTGCTAACGCAGACACCCTATAAAGGGTTGCTCCAGAAATGGTGCTTGGGGCAAAAGGGGACTTCAGACTATCATCCAGGTGAACCCCAAATTCAGGGCCAGGGCAAAGCCTTACAAAATGCTCACAGACCGTAAGGAAACCAGCGGAACGGCTGCCCTAAACCCGCTCAGGATATCGATGGCGAATTCAGGGAAATGCAGAGCAGCAGCAGGCTGGGCAGAATCACTGTAATTTATACAGCGTTCCCCGGCTGGGACTGTCTGGTTCCTGGCCTGAACATGAAAGCCAAGCAGAATTTCTGAAAATGCATTTTTTTTTTCTCCTTAGGAGGGAAAGGGAGGATAGGAAAGAGCACAAAGAGAAGAGGCACAGGCGCACTGCCATGGAGGTTTGGAGCAGACTGGAGTTTTACAGCAAGCAGGCAGGGAGCTCGATGTTATTACCTCAGGGAGAGTTATCTAATTTAACTGTGGCTCATCACCCGAGGCACTCTGCTTTCAACACAAAGACATTTCAAATTGTTTCTGTGCCATAACAATAAACTAAGCGAAAACATAACTGCAGGTTAAATGAATGCCTCTCTGCTCCTGATGTGGATCTCTATTTTCAGGATCCAGGCTTCATCCTTTGTACCCTTTAGGTCTGACTCCAAGAGGTGCAGAGTACCCCTTGCTCTGACTGCTCTGGGCTGAATTTCATGCCACATAATGATTTACTTATCATGTAAGCATGGGCCTTGGTGTTTTAATTGACTTAGAGCACTTTACTGTATTGCTTTAATTTTGTAGGAAATCTCCTGGGTCTGAAAACTGGGTTTCAGGTGACACTGTCTGGAGGCTGGGGGCTGGTTGCAGCAGAAATGCACAGAGGACCTCCAGGGCATGGCAGGGCATGTGACCTGACCCTGTTCATGTATCCCTCCACATGGAGGACAGGGAGGTGATTCGGGGGAGCCAGCACGGCTTCACCAAGGGCAAGTCCTGCCTGCCCAACCTAGTGGCCTTCTCTGGTGGAGTGACTACATCAGTGGGCAAGGGAAGAGCTATGGATGTCATCTACCTGGACTTCTGTAAGGCCTTTGACATGATCCTCCATAGCATCCTTCTCTCTAAACTGGAGAGATACGGATTTGAAGGGTGGACTGTTCGGTGGATAAGGAACTGGCTGGATGGCTGCATCCAGAGGGTAGTGGTCAATGGCTCAATGTCCAGATGGAGACCGGTGGCAA